>JASANF010011541.1:0-168725 GCA_030248245.1 Trissonchulus sp. WLG1_4
CTATGTATTTTGTGGTCTATTTAGGGCCCTAAACGGCACCAACAACCATTGATGCGCGGGGGCCAAAAGTGCACCAGTTTTGGAGACTGTAAAACTGCAAAGAGAACGAATTTTGCCTTGTTGTTCATTATAGAGTTGCACAGTTATATCAACTGTGTTCACATCAAGCTACGTTTTCGGCAAAAGTATTCAGTAAGTATCAAGCACATATTTTTAAGTAACATTGGCCAGAGGCCATCGTAAACCTGTTGGGTCAGCTAAAGTTTTATTCTTAATTTGCATATTGCCCATGAAATGCCTCTCCTTTTACAGCCATTGAAACGGCAAAATGTCAGCTCAAAACTTTCGGCAGTCGGAACTTGAATGTAGGTACTGACTACTGAATAAAGATTAATTCGTGGGCTTCATGTTTGCTTATGCATAACTGCGAACTTATCTTGCAGTTCTATAGCACATAAGTTGTGCCAGTTTAGAAGCACGCAGTTTTATCGTAGATTTCTAATATATCATAACTATTAATTTACGTGAAGAATCAGAGCTGAGTGGTGCATTCGGGGTGCACATTAGGGCCAAACTCAATTATATATGTTAGAATTGACTAAACACAGGCATTGGTCATCAAACATAGTCAACGTTGGCTTGACCTCAAACAGTAACACAACTTTGGCCAGGTAAGTAAGTTATTGACTAAAGATTTACAGTTCCAACATGTGCTGCTAACTGCTAAGCAAGTGATGATTTACTGTGTAGAAATTAAATTCACGCCATTATATCGCAATTTGCCACTTTTAGGTGCCTACTTGATTACAAGATGGTGTGAAAAATGCAACATACCGAAAAAGTTCGAAGTAATAAGTATAAACACCGTATAAAGCAGACTCATCTTTCATAGTTCGAATAGTTGCGTCATAATTAGAGGGACAATGTGCGTTAAATTGGGCTGAATTTCTCTTCGGGGTAAATCTTCCGGGGGAAGATTTACCCCGGGGTGTTTCTTCCGGGCCGGCTCTAAAATCGCATTTGTCCCTGAGCTGCCGATTTCAAAAAATCACAAGGACACAGGCACAGACAAACACTCGCTTGTAGCGCACAATTTTCAAACGAAAACCGAATACCTAAGCGAATCAACACTTCTACGTTACATTCTCTACTAGTTCACAGTTAATTAACCACAAACTTGTTTCAAAATTCTTTACTTTCAAAATTCAATATGTAGATAGGCTGGTAGCTATGTGCGTCATTGAATCATATAAATACTATAAAAGCTGAGGATCGAAATCAATCCCAAACGGTCAATAGTATTCATTATTTTCATCTGGGCGTCATGATTCCTTTTCCGCCATCAACTTTGAGCAACTCTCCGGTGGTGAATGTGGCATCCCCCGCCAAGAAGGCTATGGCCCTCGCCACTTCAATGGCCTCCCCAACACGCCCGAGTGCGTGTGTAACTTTGCAGCTTTCTAGGTACTGAAAACATTGCAATAGGTAAAGTTGTAGGTATGAGTAATTGTAAGCCTTCATAAGCATCCTATGTAATAAATAGGCAGGGGAGGTTCCAGGGGGGTGCAAGGGGTGTGCACCCCCCCTTTTGGTTAAAAGGGGGGGTGCAGTAGCTAGATGTGGAAAAGTGCCGGCCGCAATGCAACAAATTTTTCCCAAAAACCAAAAATTCGCTAGTTTCTGGGGGCTGCCGCCCCCAGACCCCTGCTTTATATAGGTACATATGTTGCAATGACTTTCACACCAATTTGAGGATTAGCAGTGTTCATGATAGACTTTGTTTGTTCACGCGTGCCAAAATCCCCCCTGAAGTTTTTTTCCAATGAAATTCTACACAAGGCCAAGGGTCCCCTCTTTGGTTTTTATTGCCAACAAAAAAAATTTGAGGTACGTCTCCAATTGACCAGATTTGGCCTAAAAATAAAAAATTCTCGATTTTTTTTTCCGGGGACTGTCGCCCCAGGCCCCTGCAACCTTGTGGCTTATTGGTAATGCGTGTAATTGCTGATTTACCTAAATCTATTTAAACCTTAAAAATTACGAAGGAACGCAACATAATGCGAAACTGAAATATCACGACACATTGGGTGGGATTCACAAAGCGCGTTTAAGGTGGTAGTAACGTTTTCGACAGTTTTGCAGGAGTAACACTTGACAACTTACGATTAATTTTCAGTCAATAATTTATAGTACGCATATTAAATTAGGAAACTATAATTTATTATGAGACAAATGCTTGCTAAAATAGCTTGAAACAATCATTTTTAATTTTTACAGAAAATATTTTTCAGCCAGTTACGACAATTTTTCGTAAATTTTATGTTTAGCTAAGCCAAACTAGTAGCTAGTCAAAACGGCCGTTTATTGAAAAAAGAAAAAATGACACACGGGCATGTCAAAAACCTTTAATTTAGATGCCAAAACTTATCCTTGCGCTTTTCTCTTTCTGAGATTACGTCACATTTATGTAACATTTCTTTATGAACTAAAATACATTACACAAAAGTCCGCAAAACTTGGCAACTACTAAAAGGATTTTGTTCAAAATTTGGGATAAATTGGCACACATATGTGTCTACTTTATACTAAAATTTCAAAACTATTGTTTGCTTAAGTTTTGCGTTACATCAATTTCATTCAGAGAAATCTGTGAAAATGTACTTCCGTGGACTAAATCTCAAGTCTCGATGTTGCAATCTTTTCATGCGTTATTTTACATGTTTTTTAGACAATTTCTGATGTGTCAATTTTTTTATTTGTATTAATTTAGCCTATTTCGTGAAAAAATTAGATTCAAAAATTTGTATATTTTTCAAAATTCGAAAAAATTCAAAATTAAAGGTCCGTAACTTCTTTTCTGCATCATATAAATGCACCAAACTTAGTATTATAATTCACCCTGTTATTGGCTATGTTGGTGTAAAGAATGAAATTAGTAGGAGTTACACTGTCAATTTTACATGCAAAACAAGAAAAATGCAAAAATTCACGAAATTTGACTACTTTGACAGTGTCTGCTGACTAGCTTGTTACAGATTCAAGCTAGATAATGTGCATAAAAAATGTAGTTTCGGTCACGTTTCTTTAACGTGAAAAAGACAGCTATTAAATTATTCACCCTGTTATTGGCTATGTTGGTGTAAAGAATGAAATTAGTAGGAGTTACACTGTCAATTTTACATGCAAAACAAGAAAAATGCAAAAATTCACGAAATTTGACTACTTTGACAGTGTCTGCTGACTAGCTTGTTACAGATTCAAGCTAGATAATGTGCATAAAAAATGTAGTTTCGGTCACGTTTCTTTAACGTGAAAAAGACAGCTATTAAATTCATTGAGTCAATCAAAAGTTATAGCACGTTATAAAAACTGTCGAAAACGTAACTACCACCTTAAACGCAGTCTAAGTTAGACTGCGTTTAAACGCAGTCTAAAACGTTGGTCTAAGTTAAACATGATTCACCGAGATTGATATGATTAGTGTGTGTCATCTGATTTTTATGTTCTATTTCAATTGAAACCTTGTCTAACTTAAACGAACGTTTAGACCGAGTCTAAACGTGATTCACAAAGCCCGTTTAAGTTAAACGGGCTCGTTTAACAGAATTCTTTGTTTGATTCTTTTTTCACTTCTATTGCAGAACATTTTGCTTTAATACGTACCGACAATGCTGTTAATTTAGGTAATAAAATTACTATTTAATAAAAGTTAATTTAAAATTCAAGTTAATTACGTAGTTAAAAAGAAAATTTAACAATTGGTAAAGAAGATAAATAATTTACTATTTAACAAAAAATTATATTAATTAAAAATTGACATTAATTGAAACAATTACAACAACACTCTTAAAAATACCTAAAACTTAAGCTATCTTGTTGCAAGCTAAAATAACAAAGATGAAGCAACAGCATTAGGCTCGATTCATACTTCTACACGGACATTTGGACATACGGGCAAACGGACGAACGGACATCCGGACAAAATGAACGGCAGAACGGCCGTTTGATTCATACGTTCGTCCGTTCAGCCGTATGCCCGTTTGCCCTTCAGCCGTATGTCCGTTCATCCGTATAAAACGGCACAATTTCACTTTGTCCGTATGTCCGGCAAAGTTAAATTCAGTTCAACTCTGCCCGAAATTGTAGGGCATACGGACAAACGGACATACGGCTCAAAAGTATGAATCGCACCTTTGTCCGTACGCCCGTACATCCGTATGTCCGTACGTCCCAATGTCCGTTTGCCCTAAAAAGTATGAATTAAAAAAACGGACAAAACTTGCTTTGTCCGCGTGCCCTATGTCCGTTTGGCCGTATGCCCTATTGAAGTATGAATCGACCCTTAAGCGATAATAATGAGAACAGTTTATAGTTGGTATGATTATTCTTAAAGCCGAATACCTATTATTATTATTGTTATTAATTATTACTTCAGTAATTTTTGTAATTTTTAATCATTTTTATCAATTTAAGTTAATTAGGTAGTTGACTTTACTAACTTTAGAGCTTTATGAACTGTTAATAGCAACAAATGAATAAGTAAACAGTATGGTAAACAATATTTTCTTATTATCAAACTAGATCATCCACATTAACTGTCATCTAAACGTATACTAGTAGCTAAAAAGTAAAATAGATATAATAATACACGATATTATTAGCCTATAAGTTGAACAAGAACTAATTAAAACTATAAAAGTCAAAAAATTTTAAAAAATACTTAAATAAAATAATGGAAAAATACTTACACTAACCTTAGACTAGCCAAAAGGCTAGTCTAAAATCAACACTAGCGGGCGTTTAAGTTAAACGAACGTTTAACTTAGACTGAGCTAGTGAATAGAACGTGATCAAATTTAGAACACGAAAATAGAACAAAATTTACACGCTAATCATATGCAGACTTAGACTGGGTCTAAACGTTCGTTTAGCTAGACTGCGTTTAAACGTAGTCTAAGACTTAGACTGGGTCTAAGTTAAACGCGCTTTGTGAATCCCACCCATTTAGGTCTGTAACGTAAACTTTTTTGAAAAATCTAAAATTTTCTCAGCATCTGGGGGCTGCCGTCCCCAGACCCCAGCCAGCCAACTGCTCAGTGCTCAATTGTAGTTTTAATGTCACTATTAACGTCACAATGTAGTCAAACTGATAGCGTAACAATGCGAAACCATATGAAGAACTAAAAAAATTTCGAAGCTGCACCCCCCCCCCACTTTTCGAAATCCTGGAACCGCCCCTGTAAATAGGCATATATAGGTTTAGAATGAAATAATTAGCGGTTGTAGGTAATGCGTCGCCGGCATCGTGTTAGATACGGCATACCTAACACTGCGTCCAGAAAATCTCCTGTTAGTGTTTTTATCACTCATTTCAACTTCAAGCCTGATTTACACTAGGTGAAATTATAGGGGGAACTCCATGGTGATCCGTATCCCACCTATCGTGACACAGGCTTTATAGTGAACTCATATCTACAGCCGAATGCGCTCAGTTATTTACAGCCATAAGGCTGTTTTTCCGCGGCCGCCTCGGCGGCCGTGCAACTAAGTGTAGGTTATAGCACGATGTAGAGTGCACTCAGTAATAATACGCACTGTTACGTGAAGCTCCAAGTGCATGAACGAGTGCGCCCAGCGCACGAGTTTATGCACGCGGGCTTCACGTGCCAGTGCAAATGATTGCTGAGTGCACGCTACAAAGTATTATAATGTACTTATGTTATAACTGTTTTGAAATAACAGTGCAATAACTAAGATGCACGCCTGCAGCAGTGCTATAACTAACTTATACGGCACGCTGTGCATCTAGCAGCGTGCACTTAGTTATTGTCGTTAGTTATTGCACTGTTATTTCAAGACAGGTATGATATAATTTCAGTTAATGCACTGATGCATATAAATCATGCTCAGTTTCAGTGCATTAATGAAGCTGCTGCACATACCTACATAGTGTATATATTCAGCAAATGCGCGCTGGGTGTGTTAGCCCGCATAGCGTGTGTGTGGGTGTATGTGTGCTGTATGTGTCGTGGTGTGTGTACGACTGTACGTGTGTATGAACCGTGCATAGCGCGACAGGTTGATTAATATTAGTTGACTATCGATATCGGTACTCATTTTTATTGCTGTTTATTTTCAAAATGAACGTGCCAAACATGACATTTGCTAGCTCAGTTTTTAGCAAAAACCTTCAGTAAGCCAAGTTTGCTTTTCCACAGCCTACATGGCCCAAGAAGGTCCATGGTAAACCTGTGGGGCGAAGCAGTCACATCAAAAAGATCAAAAACGACAACAATCACAAACTCACAGTCAAAATTTTTATGTCAAAAAGTATGAGCATTTGTTGTAGCATATATCTGGTACTAACTTATTGACACACAATCACACATGTCACATTGTAGATGATTTCTTGCCTTGCCGCATTTTTCAACGGCTGTGTAGTCAACTAGTTATCGAAGTAGCCATTGGACCTGATGGTCGGCGAATTGATTCCGAGCGAACCTGATTTTAATGGTTTTTCGAAAGTTATAGCTGCTTTTTCTCAACCGTAAATCTACAGCTTCAGTAAAAACTTCAGTTTAGTTAAAATATGTCAAACGCAATTTCACTATAGAAGATGTGCAAGACATACAACCGCACACACTCACTTTTACGCAAGCAGTGTAATAGAATTATTGAATCAAAATTCAAGACTGGTGGGCTGTGGCCCAACAGGAAAAATGGATCAGATAGTAATCAGAAGCAAACTACATATATGTACATACACGATACACCTATGTACGTCGAAAGTTATCACTGAACAGGAAGTTCGTGTTCCGGATAATTCAAAGAGTCTTGAGTTCTAAGTCATTTTAACAATGTAATCAAGATTCGAGTAAAGTATAAACTTTGTGTTGCTTCTGCTTCCGAAATTAGAGCTACTGCCAAAAGTATAATTAGTGGCATGCCGCGCTTAATTTTACCGATGCGGTAAAATAATAGTGGCTGTGGTCATGTGGAAAAAATCTACGCTCGTCAACAAAAGTGCTTGTTTAGTATCAAGTTATATTTATATACAAAAGCATTAGTTATTTACATGAACTGATTTGTTAGGTTCCTACCTGAGCATACACTTCCTCAGAATAACCACCTCGCTTCTGTATTTCACTGTAAATGACTCCGGGACTAAAATTAGGAAATATATATTATATATATATATATATATATATAGTTAACATGAGACTTACGGTCTAATTTCTGTTAGGACAGGTTTATGCGTTAATATGTTTTCCTGCTGCGCCGCAGCGCAGCAGGCTTCGTTAGAATGAGGTGTGGTAAAAAGAACGTGGAACTAAGTGAGAATTGTGTGTGCGTCTCTGTGCGTTTTTACGCGGCGGCCTCGGCCGCCGCGTATGTACTATAGTGCAAAGCTCTCATATGCTTAACACGCAAATTAAACTATTCCTGTGTAATCTGGCTGCTAGGTCAGCAGATTACACAAATTTTGTGGGCGTGTGTGTCAGTTTGTGTACGTATATACGTACATACGCAGGTAGGAACAGGCAGCTACTTCATTTGCATGTCTGTCAAGAGTGCTGGAACACTTTGTGAACAGCACACTGTATGTCATATATGACGAAACCTATTGCATCAGTGTTTCGTATATTGGATATCAGAACATTTCATAGTTGGAAGTGGGAACCGTTACGCGTGATGGGCAGAAGTGTCTAGCTCGCCAGATCCATTTGTTTTGGCTCCTCTGTTGCAATTTTGAATGTTTTTGCGCGGCCGCCTCAGCGGCCGTGCATACTAATTTCAGTTAATGCACTGAAACTGAAAATGCGTGTAAATCATATAGTTTAGTGATATGACATTGGCTAGAACTTCATTTGCATAAATCGTACAATATGCAAATTGGGTACGTCAATATGCAAATGAGCTTAAAAGTTACTATTTAAGTGACGCTGTCTCTCTGTCAAATCACTTCAAGTTTTGCGCTCATCTCAGCTGTGACTGTTCTACCTACTCTTATGGCGGACACTCCAGAAGACTCCAGCACTCCGGCTCCTGCTGATCAGGCTCCTGCCACTGCCCCTCCGGCTATTGACCTGGGCGCCATCGTCAACGCAGTGGTCACTCAGCATATGGCCAAACTAGATCCGCCCGTGGCAGCTACCGCAAATAAGGACAAACCCGTTGCGGTCCAGAAGGAAAGCCTGAAGAAGATGTTCAACTACAACCAGGACCTGAGGGATTGTCTGAAACAAGCCCTGGCAGAGATTGGCAGCGATGCCCCCGAGTGAGTTATTTGGTTTGAGACTGGAAACTAGTTACATTAGTGCTTAGTTAAACATGTGGAAGTTGTATACCAACTGTGGAAGTCTTTAATAGCATTAAACTGTGTAGGCTAGAAAAGTAACCTGACACTGCCCAGTATTGCGAGAAGTAAACTGCTCAGTATTGAGAAACCGATAAAGGTGACTTTTTTTATATAACCAACTAGATGTAAACCTGTGACTAATAATTTTAACTTTTCTTTGAGCCCCGGACGCCTCCAAGCCTACCTGACTACGCTGGACGAGAGAGTGGCCTACAGGATCAAGCAGATTCCAATGGCGGACCGGTACGACTGGGCCACGAGAACAGCTGCTCTCTGGGCGACGACGAAGAAGACGAGAAGCGTATCCGGCTGGCAGCGAACGCGACCGAACGAGACAGAAGAAGGCCGATTCCTTGCGCAGGGGAAAGCAGGTGGTGCGGCCGTTTTTTCGAGGTGGGGGGGCCCCAGGCGGTCCCCAATTCTTCCCGACTCCCTATGCGCCGGGCTGCATGGGCTGGCGTACTGGCCCGTGGCCCTACCCTGCCCGTTTCCACAACACTGGTCGTCAACGGACTCCAGGTCCCCTGGACGTCTGTTACCGGTGCTACGGCACTGGTCACTGGGCCCAGCACTGCCCCCAAGGCCCCGATCAAAAGTCTGGTGCTGGCAACCCAAGCCGGAGCAAGTGAAAGCATAGTGGACTGTAAGTGTCCTGCCAACTATTGTTATTTTTGTTTTGAAAATAAAGTGAATGTTGGTTTGGATTTGTCAGTAAGGGGCAGGCTGAGAGATAAGTTAGAGTTTTGGAAAACTTTACCTGTCAGTTCTTTCATTTTAAGCGTAAGCGAAGTAGGGTTTAAGCTGCCTTTTCTATCTCATCCTAAACGACGGCACATGAAAAACAATAAGAGCGCCCTACTGCACAAAACGTTTGTCTCGGATAGCATACAAGAAATGCTAGAGAAAGGATATATAGAGCAGGTGAACACTCCTCCATTTGTGGTTAATCCGCTGTCAGTCCATATTCAAAACAACGGTAAAAAGCGGTTGATATGTGACCTGAGATATGTGGATAGCTGCGTCGAGCAGAAAAAGGTCAAGTTTGACGATTTTAAAAAGATGCGTCAGTTTGGCTATTCCAAGGAAAAAGAAGAGAGTTCGTATACTGTGTATTCGAGTACGCATGGATCTGGAGTACGCTGGGTTTATTACTAACGAAAAGTGTGAATGGAAGCCATAGAACTGTAAAGAATGGCTAGGTATAGATGTTGACCTGAAAGAGTTTCGATTCAAACTGCCGGATCGAAGGCTAAACTCCGCTTACAAGCGTGTTGCTTGCGTATTAGCAAACGCTTCTGTAACAGCTAGGCAACTTGCTAAAGCAGTTGGCACTGTGTTGTCGTTGTCGTTGGCAGCAGGTCCCATCGTGCGACTCCTGACGAGGCAGTGTTATTCTTTGATAAATGCAGCAGTAAGCTGGGACAGCAAGCTACAATTGAGGAATGAGCAGGTGACAGAGTTAGAATTTTGGAAAAACAATTTAAAAAAGCTGAAGTACGCGACGATCGATCAAACCAAGCTTACCAATGACCTTGTGCTATTCAGATGCTAGCAGCAGTGGTATTGCGATGGTAGCAATAGAGGGTAGCAACAGAAAAGTTGCCTACCGTGTCCTGCACGACACCGAAAGGCTTAGGTCTAGCACTTGGCGGGAATTAAAGGCATTGCATTTTGGGCTGCTATCCTTTGCAAGCAACATAGCTGGCAAAAAAGTTAAAGTGTACTCTGACAACCAAGCGGTGAGTCGCATTGTTGAGGCTGGTAGTCCTGTCAGAGAACTGCAGGATATAGCACTAGACATATACAATTTATGTTTAGATAACAACACCATAGTTGAAGTTGCATGGATCCCACGGAGTGCTAACACGGAAGCAGACTTTCGATGACTTTCGATGATTCAAGACTTCGATGACTGGTCTGTCCATGAAGCCGTTTTTAACTTGTTAGTCAAAAAATGGGGCCGACCAACTATTGACCGTTTCGCTGACCATAATAACAAAAAACTGCCTAGATTCAACACGAGAGTCTGGGTTCCAGGAACAGAAAAAGTAGATGCTTTTAGTGAACTGTGGACCGGTTCCTTTAGTTGGCTGGTACCACCTGTGCTCTTGATCCCAAAAGAACTATTAAACACTTAATGTGCTCTCAAGCACGTGCGATCTTAGTGGTTCCTCACTGGCCATCAGCGGTCTTTTGGCCAAACCTCAAGTCTCATTGGAATTCCTTAGCTGTCGATTCAGTCTCATTTCCACCTAAAAATTGCGTTTTTGTACGAGGCTCTCAGAGAAATTCAGTGTTTGACCCCTTTTTTCCTAACGGAGTGATAGCTTCACTTTTGGACTCGACTTTGAACCCTTCATAACTATTGTTCGTACTTGTCTATTCAATAAAATTATTTCTTTTCGCCTGAGTGTAACGATTAGAGAAAAGAAATAAAGTTTAGTGATATGGCATTGGCTAGAACTTCATTTGCATAAATCGTACAATATGCAAATTAGGTACGTCAATATGCAAATGAGCTTAAAAGTTACTATTAATAAAGGGGTCAAACACTGAATTTCTCTGAGAGCCTCGTACAAAAACGCAATTTTTAGGTGGAAATGAGACTGAAATCGACAGCTAAGGAATTCCAATGAGACTTGAGGTTTGGCCAAAAGACCGCTGATGGCCAGTGAGGAACCACTAAGATCGCACGTGCTTGAGTAGCACATTAAGTGTTTAATAGTTCTTTTGGGATCAAGAGCACAGGTGGTACCAGCCAACTAAAGGAACCGGTCCACAGTTCACTAAAACCATCTACTTTTTCTGTTCCTGGAACCCAGACTCTCGTGTTGATCTAGGCAGTTTTTTGTTATTATGGTCAGCGAAACGGTCAATAGTTGGTCGGCCCCATTTTTTGACTAACAAGTTAAAAACGGCTTCATGGACAGACCAGTCATCGAAGTCTTGAATCATCGAAAGTCATCGAAAGTCTGCTTCCGTGTTAGCACTCCGTGGGATCCATGCAACTTCAACTATGGTGTTGTTATCTAAACATAAATTGTATATGTCTAGTGCTATATCCTGCAGTTCTCTGACAGGACTACCAGCCTCAACAATGCGACTCACCGCTTGGTTGTCAGAGTACACTTTAACTTTTTTGCCAGCTATGTTGCTTGCAAAGGATAGCAGCCCAAAATGCAATGCCTTTAATTCCCGCCAAGTGCTAGACCTAAGCCTTTCGGTGTCGTGCAGGACACCAGCAACTTTACTGTTGCTACCCTCTATTGCTACCATCGCAATACCACTGCTGCTAGCATCTGAATAGCACAAGGTCATTGGTAAGCTTGGTTTGATCGATCGTCGCCCATCTTCAGCTTTTTTAAATTGTTTTTCCAAAATTCTAACTCTGTCACCTGCTCATTCCTCGATTTGTGGCTTGCTGTCTCAGCTTGACTGCTAGCATTTATCCAAAGTATAACACTGCCTCGTCATGAGTCTGCACCATGAGACCTTTGCTGCCACGACAGTTACGACAACACAGTGCCAACTGCTTTAGCAAGTTGCCTAGCTGTTACAGAAGCGTTTGCTAATACGCACAACACGCTTGTAAACGGAGTTTAGGTTTCGATCCGGCAGTTTCTAATCGAAACTCTTTCAGGTCAACATCTATACCTAGCCATTCTTTACAGTTCTATGGCTTCCATTCACACTTTTCGTTAGTAATAAACCCAGCGTACTCCAGATCCATGCGTACTCGAATACACAGTATACGAACTCTCTTCTTTTTCCTTGGAATAGCCAAACTGGCGCATCTTTTTAAAATCGTCAAACTTGACCTTTTTCTGCTCGACGCAGCTATCCACATATCTCAGGTCACATATCAACCGCTTTTTACCGTTGTTTTGAATATGGACTGACAGCGGATTTACCACAAATGGAGGAGTGTTCACCTGCTCTATATATACCTTTTCTCTGACTTTTCTTGTATGCTATCCGAGACAAACGTTTTGTGCAGTAGGGCGCTCTTATTGTTTTTCATGTGCCGTCGTTTAGGATGAGATAGAAAAGGCAGCTTAAACCCTACTTCGCTTACGCTTAAAATGAAAGAACTGACAGGTAAAGTTTTCCAAAACTCTAACTTATCTCTCAGCCTGCCCCTTACCAACAAATCCAAACCAACATTCACTTTATTTTCAAAACAAAAATAACAATAGTTGGCAGGACACTTACAGTCCACTATGCTTTCACTTGCTCCGGCTTGGGTTGCCAGCACCAGACCTTCACGGCCTTGCAGTGCTGGGCCCAGTGACCAGTGCCGTAGCACCGGTACAGACGTCCAGGGGACTTGGAGTCCGTTGACGACCAGTGTTGTGGAAACGGGCAGGGTAGGGCCACTGGCCGAGTACGCCAGCCCATGCAGCCCGGCGCATAGGGAGTCGGAAAGAATTGGGGACCGCCTGGGGCCCCCCCACCTCGAAAAAACGGCCGCACCACCTGCTTTCCCCTGCGCAAGGAATCGGCCTTCTTCTGCTCTCGTTTGGTCGCGTTCGCTGCCAGCCGGATACGCTTCTCGTCTTCTTCGTCGTCGCCCAGAGAGCAGCTGTTCTCGTGGCCCAGTCGTACCGGTCCGCCATTGGAATCTGCTTGATCCTGTAGGCCACTCTCTCGTCCAGCGTAGTCAGGTAGGCTTGGAGGCGTCCGGGGCTCAAAGAAAAGTTAAAATTATTAGTCACAGGTTTACATCTAGTTGGTTATATAAAAAAAGTCACCTTTATCGGTTTCTCAATACTGAGCAGTTTACTTCTCGCAATACTGGGCAGTGTCAGGTTACTTTTCTAGCCTACACAGTTTAATGCTATTAAAGACTTCCACAGTTGGTATACAACTTCCACATGTTTAACTAAGCACTAATGTAACTAGTTTCCAGTCCTCAAACCAAATAACTCACTCGGGGGCATCGCTGCCAAATCTCTGCCAGGGCTTGCTTTCAGACAATCCCTCAGGTCCTGGTTGTAGTTGAACATCTTCTTCAGGCTTTCCTTTGGACCGCAACGGGTTTGTCCTTATTTGCGGATAGCTGCCACGGGCGGATTTAGTTCGGCCATATGCTGAGTGACCACTGCGTTGACGATGGCGCCCAGGTCAATAGCCGGAGGGGCAGTGGCAGGAGCCTGATCAGCAGGAGCCGGAGTGCTGGAGTCTGCTGGAGTGTCCGCCATAAGAGTAGGCAGAACAGTCACAGCTGAGATGAGCGCAAAACTTGAAGTGATTTGACAGAGAGACAGCGTCACTTAAATAGTAACTTTTAAGCTCATTTGCATATTGACGTACCCAATTTGCATATTGTACGATTTATGCAAATGAAGTTCTAGCCAATGTCATATCACTAAACTATATGATTTACACGCATTTTCAGTTTCAGTGCATTAACTGAAATTAGTATGCACGGCCGCTGAGGCGGCCGCGCAAAAACATTCAAAATTGCAACAGAGGAGCCAAAACAAATGGATCTGGCGAGCTAGACACTTCTGCCCATCACGCGTAACGGTTCCCACTTCCAACTATGAAATGTCGTTTCGAATGTTCTGATATCCAATATACGAAACACTGATGCAATAGGTTTCGTCATATATGACATACAGTGTGCTGTTCACAAAGTGTTCCAGCACTCTTGACAGACATGCAAATGAAGTAGCTGCCTGTTCCTACCTGCGTATGTACGTATATACGTACACAAACTGACACACACGCCCACAAAATTTGTGTAATCTGCTGACCTAGCAGCCAGATTACATTGGAATAGTTTAATTTGCGTGTTAAGCATATGAGAGCTTTGCACTATAGTACATACGCGGTGGCCGAGGCCGCCGGCGTAAAAACGCACAGAGACGCACACACAATTCTCACTAATTTCCATGTTCTTTTGATACCACACCTCATTCTAACGAAGCCTGCTGCGCTGCGGCGCAGCAGGAAAACATATTAACGCATAAACCTGTCCTAACAGAAATTAGACCGTAAGTCTCATGTTAACTATATATATATATATATATATATATAATATATATTTCCTAATTTTAGTCCCGGAGTCATTTACAGTGAAATACAGAAGCGAGGTGGTTATTCTGAGGAAGTGTATGCTCAGGTAGGAACCTAACAAATCAGTTCATGTAAATAACTAATGCTTTTGTATATAAATATAACTTGATACTAAACAAGCACTTTTGTTGACGAGCGTAGATTTTTTCCACATGACCACAGCCACTATTATTTTACCGCATCGGTAAAATTAAGCGCGGCATGCCACTAATTATACTTTTGGCAGTAGCTCTAATTTCGGAAGCAGAAGCAACACAAAGTTTATACTTTACTCGAATCTTGATTACATTGTTAAAATGACTTAGAACTCAAGACTCTTTGAATTATCCGGAACACGAACTTCCTGTTCAGTGATAACTTTCGACGTACATAGGTGTATCGTGTATGTACATATATGTAGTTTGCTTCTGATTACTATCTGATCCATTTTTCCTGTTGGGCCACAGCCCACCAGTCTTGAATTTTGATTCAATAATTCTATTACACTGCTTGCGTAAAAGTGAGTGTGTGCGGTTGTATGTCTTGCACATCTTCTATAGTGAAATTGCGTTTAACATATTTTAACTAAACTGAAGTTTTTACTGAAGCTGTAGATTTACGGTTGAGAAAAAGCAGCTATAACTTTCGAAAAACCATTAAAATCAGGTTCGCTCGGAATCAATTCGCCGACCATCAGGTCCAATGGCTACTTCGATAACTAGTTGACTACACAGCCGTTGAAAAATGCGGCAAGGCAAGAAATCATCTACAATGTGACATGTGTGATTGTGTGTCAATAAGTTAGTACCAGATATATGCTACAACAAATGCTCATACTTTTTGACATAAAAATTTTGACTGTGAGTTTGTGATTGTTGTCGTTTTTGATCTTTTTGATGTGACTGCTTCGCCCCACAGGTTTACCATGGACCTTCTTGGGCAATGTAGGCTGTGGAAAAGCAAACTTGGCTTACTGAAGGTTTTTGCTAAAAACTGAGCTAGCAAATGTCATGTTTGGCACGTTCATTTTGAAAATAAACAGCAATAAAAATGAGTACCGATATCGATAGTCAACTAATATTAATCAACCTGTCGCGCTATGCACGGTTCATACACACGGTCGTACACGTACAGTCGTACACACACCACGACACATACAGCACACATACACCCACACACACGCTATGCGGGCTAACACACCCAGCGCGCATTTGCTGAATATATACACTATGTAGGTATGTGCAGCAGCTTCATTAATGCACTGAAACTGAGCATGATTTACATGCATCAGTGCAAACTGAAATTATATCATACCTGTCTTGAAATAACAGTGCAATAACTAACGACAATAACTAAGTGCACGCTGCTAGATGCACAGCGTGCCGTATAAGTTAGTTATAGCACTGCTGCAGGCGTGCATCTTAGTTATTGCACTGTTATTTCAAAACAGTTATAACATAAGTACATTATAATACTTTGTAGCGTGCACTCAGCAATCATTTGCACTGGCACGTGAAGCCCGCGTGCATAAACTCGTGCGCTGCGCGCACTCGTTTATGCACTTGGAGCTTCACGTAACAGTGCGTATAAATTACTGAGTGCACTCTACATCGTGCTATAACCTACACTTAGTTGCACGGCCGCCGAGGCGGCCGCGGAAAAACAGCCTTATGGCTGTAAATAACTGAGCGCATTCGGCTGTAGATATGAGTTCACTATAAAGCCTGTGTCACGATAGGTGGGATACGGATCACCATGGAGTTCCCCCTATAATTTCACCTAGTGTAAATCAGGCTTGAAGTTGAAATGAGTGATAAAAACACTAACAGGAGATTTTCTGGACGCAGTGTTAGGTATGCCGTATCTAACACGATGCCGGCGACGCATTACCTACAACCGCTAATTATTTCATTCTAAACCTATATATGCCTATTTACAGGGGCGGTTCCAGGATTTCGAAAAGTGGGGGGGGGGGTGCAGCTTCGAAATTTTTTTAGTTCTTCATATGGTTTCGCATTGTTACGCTATCAGTTTGACTACATTGTGACGTTAATAGTGACATTAAAACTACAATTGAGCACTGAGCAGTTGGCTGGCTGGGGTCTGGGGACGGCAGCCCCCAGATGCTGAGAAATTTTTAGATTTTTCAAAAAAGTTTACGTTACAGACCTAAATGGGTGGGATTCACAAAGCGCGTTTAACTTAGACCCAGTCTAAGTCTTAGACTGCGTTTAAACGCAGTCTAGCTAAACGAACGTTTAGACCCAGTCTAAGTCTGCATATGATTAGCGTGTAAATTTTGTTCTATTTTCGTGTTCTAAATTTGATCACGTTCTATTCCTGATTCACTAGCTCAGTCTAAGTTAAACGTTCGTTTAACTTAAACGCCCGCTAGTGTTGATTTTAGACTAGCCTTTTGGCTAGTCTAAGGTTAGTGTAAGTATTTTTCCATTATTTTATTTAAGTATTTTTTAACATTTTTTGACTTTTATAGTTTTAATTAGTTCTTGTTCAACTTATAGGCTAATAATATCGTGTATTATTATATCTATTTTACTTCTTAGCTACTAGTATACGTTTAGATGACAGTTAATGTGGATGATCTAGTTTGATAATAAGAAAATATTGTTTACCATACTGTTTACTTATTCATTTGTTGCTATTAACAGTTCATAAAGCTCTAAAGTTAGTAAAGTCAACTACCTAATTAACTTAAATTGATAAAAATGATTAAAAATTACAAAAATTACTGAAGTAATAATTAATAATAATAATAATAATAATAGGTATTCGGCTTTAAGAATAATCATACCAACTATAAACTGTTCTCATTATTATCGCTTAAGGGTCGATTCATACTTCAATAGGGCATACGGCCAAACGGACATAGGGCACGCGGACAAAGCAAGTTTTGTCCGTTTTTTCAATTCATACTTTTTAGGGCAAACGGACATTGGGACGTACGGACATACGGATGTACGGGCGTACGGACAAAGGTGCGATTCATACTTTTGAGCCGTATGTCCGTTTGTCCGTATGCCCTACAATTTCGGGCAGAGTTGAACTGAATTTAACTTTGCCGGACATACGGACAAAGTGAAATTGTGCCGTTTTATACGGATGAACGGACATACGGCTGAAGGGCAAACGGGCATACGGCTGAACGGACGAACGTATGAATCAAACGGCCGTTCTGCCGTTCATTTTGTCCGGATGTCCGTTCGTCCGTTTGCCCGTATGTCCAAATGTCCGTGTAGAAGTATGAATCGAGCCTAATGCTGTTGCTTCATCTTTGTTATTTTAGCTTGCAACAAGATAGCTTAAGTTTTAGGTATTTTTAAGAGTGTTGTTGTAATTGTTTCAATTAATGTCAATTTTTAATTAATATAATTTTTTGTTAAATAGTAAATTATTTATCTTCTTTACCAATTGTTAAATTTTCTGCGTTTTTTAAATTGTTCAATTGTTTAAACGCAGTCTAACTTAGACTGCGTTTAAGGTGGTAGTTACGTTTTCGACAGTTTTTATAACGTGCTATAACTTTTGATTGACTCAATGAATTTAATAGCTGTCTTTTTCACGTTAAAGAAACGTGACCGAAACTACATTTTTTTATGCACATTATCTAGCTTGAATCTGTAACAAGCTAGTCAGCAGACACTGTCAAAGTAGTCAAATTTCGTGAATTTTTGCATTTTTCTTGTTTTGCATGTAAAATTGACAGTGTAACTCCTACTAATTTCATTCTTTACACCAACATAGCCAATAACAGGGTGAATTATAATACTAAGTTTTTATTGCATTTATATGATGCAGAAAAGAAGTTACGGACCTTTAATTTTGAATTTTTTCGAATTTTGAAAAATATACGAATTTTTGAATCTAATTTTTTCACGAAATAGGCTAAATTAATACAAATAAAAAAATTGACACATCAGAAATTGTCTAAAAAACATGTAAAATAACGCATGAAAAGATTGCAACATCGAGACTTGAGATTTAGTCCACGGAAGTACATTTTCACAGATTTCTCTGAATGAAATTGATGTAACGCAAAATTTAAGCAAACAATATTTTTGAAATTTTAGTATAAAGTAGACACATATGTGTGCCAATTTATCCCAAATTTTGAACAAAATCCTTTTAGTAGTTGCCAAGTTTTGCGGACTTTTGTGTAATGTATTTTAGTTCATAAAGAAATGTTACATAAATGTGACGTAATCTCAGAAAGAGAAAAGCGCAAGGATAAGTTTTGGCATCTAAATTAAAGGTTTTTGACATGCCCGTGTGTCATTTTTTTCTTTTTTCAATAAACGGCCGTTTTGACTAGCTACTAGTTTGGCTTAGCTAAACATAAAATTTACGAAAAATTGTCGTAACTGGCTGAAAAATATTTTCTGTAAAAATTAAAAATGATTGTTTCAAGCTATTTTAGCAAGCATTTGTCTCATAATAAATTATAGTTTCCTAATTTAATATGCGTACTATTAATTATTGACTGAAAATTAATCGTAAGTTGTCAAGTGTTACTCCTGCAAAACTGTCGAAAACGTTACTACCACCTTAAACGCGCTTTGTGAATCCCACCCAATGTGTCGTGATATTTCAGTTTCGCATTATGTTGCGTTCCTTCGTAATTTTTAAGGTTTAAATAGATTTAGGTAAATCAGCAATTACACGCATTACCAATAAGCCACAAGGTTGCAGGGGCCTGGGGCGACAGTCCCCGGAAAAAAAATCGAGAATTTTTTATTTTTAGGCCAAATCTGGTCAATTGGAGACGTACCTCAAATTTTTTTTGTTGGCAATAAAAACCAAAGAGGGGACCCTTGGCCTTGTGTAGAATTTCATTGGAAAAAACTTCAGGGGGGATTTTGGCACGCGTGAACAAACAAAGTCTATCATGAACACTGCTAATCCTCAAATTGGTGTGAAAGTCATTGCAACATATGTACCTATATAAAGCAGGGGTCTGGGGGCGGCAGCCCCCAGAAACTAGCGAATTTTTGGTTTTTGGGAAAAATTTGTTGCATTGCGGCCGGCACTTTTCCACATCTAGCTACTGCACCCCCCCTTTTGACCAAAAGGGGGGGTGCACACCCCTTGCACCCCCCTGGAACCTCCCCTGCCTATTTATCACATAGGATGTAGGTATGTAATAAATAGGCTTATGAAGGCTTACAATTACTCATACCTACAACTTTACCTATTGCAATGTTTTCAGTACCTAGAAAGCTGCAAAGTTACACACGCACTCGGGCGTATTGGGGAGGCCATTGAAGTGGCGAGGGCCATAGCCTTCTTGGCGGGGGATGCCACATTCACCACCGGAGAGTTGCTCAAAGTTGATGGCGGAAAAGGAATCATGACGCCCAGATGAAAATAATGAATACTATTGACCGTTTGGGATCGATTTCGATCCTCAGCTTTTATAGTATTTATATGATTCAATGACGCACATAGCTACCAGCCTATCTACATATTGAATTTTGAAAGTAAAGAATTTTGAAACAAGTTTGTGGTTAATTAACTGTGAACTAGTAGAGAATGTAACGTAGAAGTGTTGATTCGCTTAGGTATTCGGTTTTCGTTTGAAAATTGTGCGCTACAAGCGAGTGTTTGTCTGTGCCTGTGTCCTTGTGATTTTTTGAAATCGGCAGCTCAGGGACAAATGCGATTTTAGAGCCGGTGTCACGGGGTAAATCTTCCCCCCGAGTGAATCTTCCCCCCGGAAGAAACACCCCGGGGTAAATCTTCCCCCCGGAAGAAACACCCCGGGGTAAATCTTCCCCCCGGAAGAAACACCCCGGGGTAAATCTTCCCCCCGGAAGATTTACCCCGAAGAGAAATTCAGCCCAATTTAACGCACATTGTCCCTCTAATTATGACGCAACTATTCGAACTATGAAAGATGAGTCTGCTTTATACGGTGTTTATACTTATTACTTCGAACTTTTTCGGTATGTTGCATTTTTCACTCCATCTTGTAATCAAGTAGGCACCTAAAAGTGGCAAATTGCGATATAATGGCGTGAATTTAATTTCTACACAGTAATGCCCGCTTCCCACTGCAGGTTTAAGGTTTTAAATCATCACTTGCTTAGCAGTTAGCAGCACATGTTGGAACTGTAAATCTTTAGTCAATAACTTACTTACCTGGCCAAAGTTGTGTTACTGTTTGAGGTCAAGCCAACGTTGACTATGTTTGATGACCAATGCCTGTGTTTAGTCAATTCTAACATATATAATTGAGTTTGGCCCTAATGTGCACCCCGAATGCACCACTCAGCTCTGATTCTTCACGTAAATTAATAGTTATGATATATTAGAAATCTACGATAAAACTCGTCTTCTAACTGCACAACTTATGTGCTATAGAACTGCAAGATAAGTTCGCAGTTATGCATAAGCAAACATGAAGCCCACGAATTAATCTTTATTCAGTAGTCAGTACCTACATTCAAGTTCCGACTCCGAAAGTTTTGAGCTGACATTTTGCCGTTTCAATGGCTGTAAAAGGAGAGGCATTTCATGGGCAATATGCAAATTAAGAATAAAACTTTAGCTGACCCAACAGGTTTACGATGGCCTCTGGCCAATGTTACTTAAAAATATGTGCTTGATACTTACTGAATACTTTTGCCGAAAACGTAGCTTGATGTGAACACAGTTGATATAACTGTGCAACTCTATAATGAACAACAAGGCAAAATTCGTTCTCTTTGCAGTTTTACAGTCTCCAAAACTGGTGCACTTTTGGCCCCCGCGCATCAATGGTTGTTGGTGCCGTTTAGGGCCCTAAATAGACCACAAAATACATAGGGCCTTTTCATAAAAAGATTAAAAATCGAAGATTAAAATAAATCTTTTTATGAAAACGACATTAAAATTCAGTTGCAGCTCTGAAGATTAAAAATATTAAAAATTCATAGTTTGTTTGCAGCGTTAATTTTTAATCCAAAATCGTTTTCATAAAATAGATTAAACATGTGCTTTAACATGCGCACTGGCTCGCACTCAGCTTGACATGTTTTAATCCTGATTTTATGAAAACGACATTAAAATTGTTAATATTTTCTGTCACTGATTTCCAAGCACGTTTTCGTGATTTTAATATTTTTAATCTTCGCTGATTAAAAATTACGTGCAAAACATATAAATTTTTAATACGCGTGCGAAATCGAAGATTAAAAATATTAAAGTAGAATTAGATCAATATGCGGCTTTGATTGGCTTGATAATTTTATTAATAATAGTATGTGGCTACATATGCATACATTAGCAATGTATAGGTATATGTTAGCAACTTATACAATTTTTAATATTATAATACGGTATAAGAAAATATTAAAACAATCATACGTTAACACATGGGTCTATTCTGGAGGGATCTTGCACCAACATGCTGACAGCTCTTGTACAAAACCCGACAAAAAATTGCCGTGTTTTAGCGAAACAATCAACGATTGTTCAAAGGTTTGCCAAAACAGCGTAAAAATTTGCGATTTTTTGCCACAATTTGGGTGAAAAACGCATAATTTTTGTGGGTTTGCACATTTTTAAGAAACATTATAAAAACTTTGCCGCCTTTCAGCTTGGATCTAATGTTGCTTGCCCTTGTACTTAATGTACCCTTGCCCTGGTTAATGTACTTAAAAGTGTATGGTTGGTACTTGATGAATGCTATTGCCAAAAACTTATTTTGCTTTACTTTAGTAATGAATTAGAGGAGTAGTATAATGATTCGCGAAGGCCTTTCTGTAAGTCTCGTTTAACAGAAAGACATATTTTGAGCTTTGCTTATTACAAGGATCTCAAACGACCAGAAGTTTGTTTGACCAAGTTTCAGCAGAATTGCCATAGCATTCTGTTTGCAATCAAGCCACAAAGTCGTGGCCTTCAAATCCGATACACTTTCAAGAAAAACAGTCTGGATTATCAATCTGTTTGTAAACTTTACCTATATATTTACCAGATTAAACGGACTGGACTTATTTTAGTCCAAGGTTTAGGAATGGCAAATCGGGTTAAACGGACTAAACGAGTTAAAATAAGTCAGCGGCTTAATTTCTGTCTGACCCCATTTCAAAACTACCACTGGACTAAACGGATTTAACATTAACATTAGCGTGCATAGTTACATAATTTACATTACATACATATACATTACGTTACATACACTAGTTACATACAAGTCCATTTAGTCCGATTAAAATGCAGCGCATATAGTGCACATAGCACTCCCAAAAAGCGCTATAGCTCAAATAGCGCTTATAGCACCTATAACAACAACGCTTATAGCGCATATATGTAGCGCAAATAGCGCATATAGGTAGCAGTCACAAAAAACGCAGTAGCGCAAACAGCGCATATAGCAAATTCCATAGCGCTTATAGCGCATATAGCGCATAAAAAAGGCGCTATAGCACAAAAGTGCTATCTCGATTTCGCTTACACGCGTTCGTTACCCTCTCCCCCTTAAGGTGGTAGTTACGTTTTCGAAGTTTTTGCAATAATTCTAAAGTTGCTTGATCGAACATAATCAAACTTGGCACGGACATTTATATGGCACGGCACGGCTAATTTATATAGCTCAAAACCTGGATTTTTTGTGTATTTTTTGAGGACTTACAAAATTGTATGCAAATTTTTGTGGCTCTTACACTATTCAGAAAAGCCATTCAAAAAAGGTCTAACCCATTTTATTTTAAGAATATTTTCGGCTAAAATATGACATATATATTTCTATTAGTCATTCTAGGCGATCTGTAACTTTGAAGTTTTTTACCTCAATTCTGATTTCTCATGCCAATATCACAAAATTCCAATAACCAAGTGGCACCATAATTTACATGTATATAGTCCCTTATGCATCTATTATATCCGCAAAATTTGGTTAGTATACGTCACAGCAGCCAAGAGCATTGGCAGTGTTAATAAACCCCTTCAAAAATTGCAAATTTTCTTCAGTCTCCTGAAACGTCATTTTTTAAATTTTTGTCCGCCATTTTTTCAGCTGGTACGGGCAAACTGTGCTTAATGTAATATTAGCTGACCCCAATGAGACCCTATTTAACTAAATTAAAAAAATTTTAAAAATTTGTCGTTTCTGAGCACAATGAGTGATTTCAGTTGAAGTAACAAATATCCTGTTCAGTTCATAAGAATGCAAAAGCAAACTTGACAGTAGCCGAATAAATTTGCCCTATACCTTTTTCGAATTGAGTGAAAAGGTTTATTATTTTTTTAGTTATAGCCTGCCAAAGTCAAAAACTGCTATTTCTTGACTTTTTAGCAAAATTTGAGGCACACTTCTGCTCACTGTGAAAGTCTGCTAAATTATTACGTTTAGTTAAGCATACCAGCACTTTAATAACACATGAACGTGCCTTTAGTATAAATTGCTTGATTGTATGCGGAATTTTTTTATCACAGTGAAGAAATAACGAAATATGGGGAAAAATGCAAAAAATTGAGCTGATAAGCTTCACCAAAATAGTTAGCGTGCACACTATGAGTAACATCGACTCTTGAAAAATTGTAATTTTGTAAAAAATAAGTGGATTAATAATATGCAAAAGACCGCTTGTAAATTGATTTAGTATTTGCTACAAAATAGAACATTGAAAAAAGCTGCGAAAACGTAACTACCACCTTAGGCTCGATTCATACTTACAGCCGTATGTCCGTTCAGCCTGCAGAATGACGTCACTAGCAGCCTAGTGCAGTGAATAAGCCAGCGTATGTGACGTCATTATTTCGTCATTTTGTCGGCTGAACGGACATACGCCTGTAAGTATGAATCGGCCCTTAAGCGATAAGAGAATCGCGGCCTCCCAGGAGATCATGACATTAAAATTTTTAGTAGCTGGTTCTGCACTGAAAAAAATACACATTCTCCCTTGAAATTAAAACTTTAAAAACTCTAAAAATAAAAAATTATTTGGATTTGGAAGATTTCTTAAGTCTTCACTTTGACTGCAGAAAGAGTGGTGTCACCGGTGTCAGTATAAAATATTTTGTCCGAAACGGAGCTTATTTCCTATAATAAGAAATAAGGCAGAATAAAATGTCTTACATAATTTTTAACTACGTAGTATTGGCAGAACCTAAAGGCTCATCCTGTTAATAGATGAACCGAAATCGACTCATTTTCTTCGCAGTTCCGCTGTCTAGGAATGATGTATCAGTCTAAACGGACTAAGTTAAACTTTGTGGCTTGTAAACTGATGAGCACGCTCATAGAGAAAAAAAGTTAATGTCACGTGTGAATTTTGGCCCCAAGTTACACCCATATAATTAAGTTTATGTGCAAATATACATATAATTTTATCATTTTGAGTTTGAGCGTCTCCGGGATGGAATTTGCCCCTTTTCGAAGCAACTTGTTTAGTTATCATATAACAACAAAACAGTAATCTAGTTACATAATTTTTAAAATGGTAGTAATACAGATATTGAAATACTTGTTTCCAAAATTTCAAGGCAATTCATTAATTTTCCGCTAAGTTATGTTGAAAAAATAGCAGAAATTTCGAAAAAACTGACTGTTCTACTAGAGTATACCTTATATGCGTTATATGCATATAAGTGCTATATGCGTGCACGCTGAACGCGTATCAGCTAGGCAGGATTAAAAATATTAAAAATTCTATTCTTAATATTTTTAATCTTGATTTTATGAAAACGTGATTAAACACTTTTAATATTTTTAATATCGCTGATTAATTTTAATATTTTTAATCTTTTTATGAAAAGGCCCTTAGAAAAATGTAGAATTTGTAACAGACAGTTTCAACAGTGCTGCTGAGCAACATTCTTGTGTCTGTGAAGACTGTTTTTGAGAATTTATATATCAACTTTCAAGTATATACCCAATTTAGGGTTTTATGGTGTCATTCTTGCGCCTTTTTTGTATATGCATGCATTTTCTCACCATAAACTGAACTGATTTTAAAAATTTTTTATACACTTGCAGTTTACACTTTTTGCTACAACATGCATGGTTCAAAAACGCTAGTGCATTAGTCAATGCCTTGAAAAGCGGACTGGTGGAGTCAAGGGCATGGCCTGTTCACTTTTGGACCTGGCTCCAAATGTGCACCAAATATAAATTTTCCGTTTTAGATGGCCCAGAATTCGGCCTAAAATAAACATCGTGGCACGAAATTTTGCAGAAACTTGCGTTCACTATCAGTTATCATCGCAGTGAAATTTTAGGTGATTTGCTTACTTACGGACAAGAATGAACCGGGCTAAGTGACAAAATATGCGTTAAATAGGGCTGAATTTCTCTTCGGGGTAAATCTTCCGGGGGGAAGATTCACCCCGGGGTGTTTCTTCCGGGGGGAAGATTTACCCCGGGGTGTTTCTTCCGGGGGGAAGTTTCACTCGGGGGGAAGATTTACCCCGTGACACCGGCTTCAAGCGTCTCAGAAAGTTGTTAGGGGCAGAGAAAGAGTAGGTGTTTTTGGGGGTGGCCGGCCACTCTGTAAAATGTATAGCGACTAAGTGAACTATGAATCTATCGCAGTTTAGGAAAAATGGCTGAGCGCACTGAAATTGAAGTTTGTTTATCGAATGTTTTGGAATGGCATTTTTAGCATACTTTTTAAGCTGGTTAGTCTGATTAAAATCAACCCTTTAATCCGGTAAAGGAATAGGCCCCAAGAGTGCAGTTCACTAGTTGCTAAATCTGGGTTTAAAAATCTACATCCGTTTTTCTATGATTTGCAGTTTGCACATAAATTCATTACGAAACATTGAATAAGGCGCACTTTTACCCGTGCAAGAAAGACAAAACGCGCCATATCCGTGTACTTAGTTATTTGCCCTACTGACTGAGGTACCTAAACTACGAGTCGACCATCGTTTTTTTGACAAAACATTTTTAGTAATTACGATACCTTCCCCCAAACGAAATAGGTTAACAAAAACTAAACCATCGCCTTTTATTAGTAGTTTGCACGACACGAACAGACCACCAGACGCTTCAAAATATCACGACAGACGTAAGAAAACACGTGATAGCTTATCAGTAGTGTCGGTTGAATTTAGCTTACTATGCATTTTTTACACACCAAAATATGAAGAAATATATATACTGATAAACAGCAATCATAATAGCTAGTATTGTTAGCCAGTTTTTCTCGTAAAATCTTGAATTAAAAAATTATGGAGATATATTTTTAAGGTACCACTAACTAGTTTTGTACAAAATATAGGAGACATAAAAAAGCGATACTACTGACTGAGCAACACTGAACAATACTCCTGAGTCAATATATTAGATAACTATATATTTATAATGTACACTAATAAATATTATATAAAAAATTAAATACGAAATATATTAAACTAATTGTTACCGATAATTATCAACATAATACTGCATTTACATATATTAAATAAATAAATTTATTACACTACGTCATTCAATAATTACGTAATTTACAAGAAATAATAACACATAATAATGATTTGCAATTAGTTCTTGTGAATGCATATTTAACGATAGTTTCTGTCCCCAAAAGTTGGCTCATAATAATGATTTGCAATTAGTTCTTGTGAATGCATATTTAACGATAATTTCTGTCCCCAAAAGTTGGCTATCTTGAATACAAGGTTTATTCATTATGAGATAGACGACATGGTATTGTGTATTGAAAAATTTATCAAACTGAAAAATCAACTAGCATAATATAAAAGCTGCTAGTCAACTAGAAGTATAAAATAAACGATTGCAGTAAAAAACTAGTTTAAAATAGCTCAATAATCTAACAATTAGTACCTACGTAAAATATTATTAAGTTATCCTAAATACGGGAAGTTAACATTAATAGCTAATACGAGAAGTTAACATATTTATCATCAACATAGTTATTAAGTATTGTATTAGTCTTTGTTTGTACCATCCATCAGTTAGACAGAAAAAATACTTGGCACAATTCAGAAAGCCAACCGTCTGTTTCAGACTGTCTTAAGAAGCTCCATCTTAGTGACAATTTTTAATCATATCTTGTAAAAAACTGTCTGTATTACAAAATACTATCTTTCATTAGGAGTACGATATATTTGGGCAGTACAGTGGCTTCGTGAATTGACACCAATTTCCACAGCAAAACACGGGAGAAGTTACAAAAGGCACAGCAATTGAGCGAAATCCGAATTAATATTCCACTGTGATGGTCTTGGTTTTCAAATATTCGTTCATAGCTTCTTGACCTAAAATGACAAAGTACTATAAAAACGGTCAGGACAAGTCAATGCATTACAGCACAGTCAGTGTTTAAAAATAAAGCAATTTAACCTAAATCATTTGTTGTTATTAGCCTGGGCAAATATTTTGGCAAAAATCATACCAGACTTGAATTTGGTACACTAAGGTAATGTGCATTAGTAATATTCTAGGAAAAGTGTCAAACACTGAAAAATTATAGTGAATAGTGTTGACCGAATCCAGTCAATCTAGTTTGCACAGAGCTTCGAAGAAAAACGTGTACAAATCCATAAAAAAATAAGAGAAAACACATCACTCCCGCCCACCAAGACTGTATTTCGGTCTTCTAGCCGCTGAATAAATATAAATTTTTAAGTTTA
This sequence comes from Trissonchulus sp. WLG1_4, assembly GCA_030248245.1. NCBI lineage: Eukaryota > Metazoa > Nematoda > Enoplea > Enoplida > Ironidae > Trissonchulus > Trissonchulus sp. WLG1_4. Next base: position 28,019 of record JASANF010011541.1, read on the forward strand.
TCTCTGTTCTCTAAATCAAATAATCAAAAAAATGTCTGGCTAACCCAAATCTTTGCCAAAACCACTCTGCTTGAAGCCGCCAAAGGGAGCCGCCACGTCAGTTTTGTTGTAACAGTTGATGAAAACGGTGCCAGCGTCTAGTTTTTCTGCAACACGCAGGACTCGGGAAACGTCCTTGGAGAAAACCCCCGACGCCAGGCCATACTCCGTTCGATTGGCTCGTTCCAGTACTCCTTCCAGATCACTAAAACGGGACAATAAATACCTTCATGGGATCGATTCGTAGTTAATTCGTTAAGCTGGAGAAACTACGAAGATGCTTGAGATGAAATGCCAGAATGCTCGAAAGAATGTTTGAATTCACAAAAACGTACAAAACATAATAAACTGATACTTTTTAGTGAATTTTTTGCTTCTTCTCTTTAAAGCACAATCAGAAAAATTCTACTGGCGGCACAAAGAAAAGTCTGCTTGTTGTTTTGCTTTTTTATTTTTTAAGTTTTAATTTATTACGTTTTTATCGTTACCGCTGTCTGTCTACGCGTACATGTACACGGGGTCTCAGTCTGGGGGGGGAAGGGGGCTTGTCCCGGATATTGACAAATTTTATAGGGGCTTGTCCCGACATTTTGGGGACGTTAAACTCACAAAAACGCAAAGCTTGCCAATTTTCACCAACAAATGGTCGATTTTTGTAAAATTTGGATGTTTTTCGCATTTGTTTTTCGCTTTTTGCTCATTTTTGAAGCATTTTACAGCGATCTAGGGCAAGAGCTTTCGGACAGCAAGACTTTTTTTCAGTGCCATGGGGGGGGTTCTTATCAAGATGGGTCAAAACTGAGTGGGGCTTCCCCCACTAGACGCCCCCCATATAGAGTTCCTTCGCGGGCCGGTGGCGGGCCGCGGGCCGGGCCCGGTTTTTTGACGGGTCGGCCCGGCCCGGCCCGCCAAAATTTTCGGCCCGCGGCCCGCCACCGGCCCGGCGGGCCGGTGGTGGGCCGGGCCGCGGGCCGGGCCGGGCCCGTGGTGAGCCGCGGGCCGACCAGTAATAAAATTGGAAATTCCACCAAATTGCACACAAAACGGCCAAAAAGGCTAAAAATTGTATAACTAGTCTATTACTATCTAACAAAGTAGCTTTTTTCTGAGCCTACCTATGTACTTTTGAACTGAATTTTCAATAAATTTATTAATGTAATGTAATGTAATGTAATTAATGTAATGTAATGTAATTTATTAATGTAATGTAATGTAATGTAATGTGTAATTTGTAATTTCACCTGTACTATGGTTCAGACACAAACTTGTGTTGTTTTTCTAAGCAAGGATTGCTATATTCAATCATAAATTCAAGGTGATCCTATGCAAACCTAAATCCACTAACGTAATTGTTATTTTATGTAGCTTGTTTCTATGCTTGTGCCATTTAGTTTGCACGTAAATACTCTACCGTATTGTCATATGAGTGTTTATGTGTTTGAATTTGCTTACAGAGTGTTTTTCGAAAGTTTTGGCTTTTTTGGAAACATTTGGCATTTTTTAAACTTGGCCCGGCCCGCGGCACGGCCCACCACCGGCCCAGCCCAGCCCACCACCGGCCCAGCCCGGCCCACCACCGGCCCGGCCCGGCCCGCGAGCACAGAGGTCGGCCTGGCCCGGGCCCGGCCCGCAAAATTTCCTTAAGGAAGGAACTTTACCCCCATAGACATCTGTTGTGTCTACGTATGTTTATAGACGCAATATATTGCAAAAGCGGCCACTCACTCATCCTTGAACTTGGAGATGATCATGACGGGTCCGAACGACTCCTCCTTGGCAATCATCATGTGGTCCTCCACGTTCGTGAAGATAGTTGGCTCAAAGAATAGGCCTGAACACAAAATAGTTACGCCATGTGAATTAAAAAATACTCTATCATTGATCTACACCTCTGGACTAAAGAATGTATAATATGTATGAAGAGAGCTCTAATCACATGCGGCTGTATCCTATTTAGTTCGTGACAAAACAACAACTAATAACTGGACAACTACCCGTGAACTACACGCAAAATTCCTGAATAAAACTAATGACTAGCACGAATGCTTTAGTTTTCATACCAGGACGGTCCACTTGTTTCCCTCCGTAGAGTAGTGTGGCTCCTTCATCCACTCCTGCTTTGCAATATTCCAACAATTTCTGCAAGTGAGCCCTAAAATAATAAGAAAACATGTCCATATTATCAAGTGTCAAAATTGTATTGATTCAAACAACAATACTGGTTAGTTAGGCCCGAATCCTGATAGAAACTTTCAGGAACAGTCAAAAGACGCTCTGTTGCGATTCTGAGAAGCAATTTTCAAGACAAAACAAAAAATATGTAAGCTCTGCTAGTAAAATTGAAATTTGGGTTTTTGCAAACTGACCGATGATTTTGTGGTCCGTGATGTGTGGATCGATCCAGCGGATCACCAATAACCATTTTCTTGGTTTCATCCATCTAAAACTGACCAACTGGTCGGTTCCCGTTTGGAAAAATACGTCAACTGATAACACCAAGAGTACATCAGACTATCAGAGGATAATCCTATTATGTACTCTTGATCACACTAATAATAATAATTTAGCAGTGTTGGAACTTTCCTTTTCATACGTCATACGTAAGCGTCCACAACTGGGTTGAGTACGTTTTTATTCAAAAGCTTCTGAATGGTGTACGCACGCAGTATGTTTTAGCAACACTGTGAATCGCTCCCAAATGGGGCGTCACTCAAGTTTCGGATAAATTCAATTAGTAATTCACAGAGATTTTCTGAGGCTCCATGAACCCGAACAACGAGTACAAGCAAATTATCAATTATTCTCATAGTAAAATATACTTTAAGAGTAATTGATAGTAAAAGTTCTATTTATAGAACACTACTAATTATACTAATAAACTAACTAAATATACTTACAACTCGTTTCACAAATTCATCATGAATAGACTCAGCGATAAACAATCGACCAGCGGCAATGCAATTTTCCCCTTTGTTGAAAAACACAGCACCCATTGCCTAAAACACACAACTTAATTAATCAGTCTGAAGCATCGAAAGCCAATAAACTCATTGGGTGGAATAGAAGGGTGATGAGCGACTGACTAACTTAATCACCCTTCTAGAATACACAGATCACCCATTGACGAGCAGTAAGAATAAAAACGATCACAATCCCTCAATCAGATCATCAGATTATCTAGACTCATTATTTTCTAAAATTAAGTTACTCAAAATAAAAAGTTCCGTTCCAAGAAATTAGGCTCTGCTGCTGCCGAATAGCACACTAACTCGACAAAAGTCCAACTAATCAAAAATCGTCCCACGCAGGAATGGAAATTAACTAACAGGATATCACTCTGAGTCCGAGATGATATTATACGAAACTTGCGGAACGATGTGTATAATAGTATCTTCCAGACTTATCTACCTGCCGAACAGCTCTGTCCATGTCAGCATCAGCGAAAACGATCAGGGGCGACTTGCCACCCAACTCCAATGACACTTTTTTGATGTTACTCAGGGCACAACTGAAATACAGGAGGACTAGTAGTTCGCGGTGGCTGGTAAGTAGCTGCGGACTAGTCAAATAAATATGGCTTCTGTTCAAAAAGACTAAATTGTTTATTATTTTCAGTTCTATACAGTATTATGCTGTAGACTAAATACAGCGCGCAGATATTATTAATCGATAAATACAGCCGCATGGTGCATGTCCATTCAACCCGCAAAATTACGAAATAATCACGCCAGCAGTAGTGTATAAGATCAAACAGTGGCGTGATATTTTTATTTTTATAATTCTGCCGGCTGAACGGAATACGGCTGCAAGTATGAATCGACCACAGCAATAGTATAGTAAAAGTGTCAAATAAGTACTTAACAGATTATTAAACTTAATTTTTAAAGAACAAATCCCAAACTATACCACACCAGTCACCTTTTCATAATTTGAGCACCAATGGGAGTAGAGCCAGTGAATCCCACTTTTCTGATATCCGGGTGGTCAGCTATGGCCTGTCCCACCTGTGAGCCAGCGCCGGGGATGATATTGATGACGCCCGGGGGGATTCCTGCCTTGGCAGAGAGTTCGGCGAACTTCAGGGCGGTCAGGGGGCAAACCTGAGCCGGCTTATGCACCACTGTATTGCCAGTTGCCAGGCACGCGGCCATTTTCCAGGATAACATCATCAGGGGATAGTTCCACGGGGTGACCAGACCACACGGACTAAAGTCATCAGTTGAGTAAGCGTTTATATACACACAGAAAATAAATGCTGCTGCAGCAAATTAAACAGCTCATTAACCAAAAAACTATGAGTGTTTACTGTGCACTTGTTCGTATAACATTTTTCTGCGAGGTCGGCACAATTACCACTAAAATCACACCACCGGCTACATTTTGCACTATTAACAAAAATCTTCAATTGGTTAATTAGCTAAAACAAACATATGGCTGGAAGTATGAATGGATCCCAATTCAGTTTATCAATAATCAAGCATTACGCACCGATGTGCAAATAACTACACAAAATATTAACTCTACACAAGTTACCTACACGAATCATGTGCTTCGAAACCAGCTAGGTTAATTCGAATTATACTTCATCCTGAGCAGTTGTAGATTAACTAATCGGCAAAATATAGTAACTTTTACTCTAAAACAAAGTCTAGAGTCAAGTCCAGTTTGTCCGCAAAAAAGTAACCAAAACGATGGCGTCCAGCTTACCCAATCGGCTCTCGCTTTGTGAAAGTCAAATTTCTATTGGGTCGTGCATGACTGATCGGAATGGTGCTGCCCTGAAAACAGGTTTTGTCAATAAGGCTTAACAGTTTGACTACACCAGTTATCTAGTACATACAATAATTATATACTTGGCTAAATGACTAAGCATTCGACTGCAATGGCATCTATCACTGAACAAGAAGCAAGAGCATTCTGCTCCTGACAACTAAGCAGTCCATCCAGATAAGTTATTAGCGTCAAATGGGCAATATGTGGCAAGGTTAAGGGGTCGTAATTTATGCAAGGGTCCGCCAAACCACTATAAATTGATGTAATCACCGTTCAGGTAGTACCTTTGGATCGGGGCTGAACACTCAAACATGAGCACTATACGTGCGTTGAAGTGGCAGGGCGCATTATTGCCCCGAACAGCCCAACCTGTTCCCATCCGACAGGGAGATCTGTATTTAACCGCCAACCTCCCTGCCTCCAACTTCCTCAGCTACACAAAATGTAACTGGCACATAGATGTGGAAGCTACTGCTCTATGAACTTGAACGTTTACGTACACGCCACACGGGCTTACACTTTAACGGCTTACATAAGTACACAACAGAGTCCAATATACTCGGCTGCTAAAATTGATAAATTCTCATTAAATACAATCTGAACCTGAATTTTGTCACACCAGCCAGCGAAATATCTCCAAGTGTCAATGGACATGCCCACGTGGGTTTTCAGGGCCAGCGTGTACACGGCACCCGAGTCAATAGATTCGATTGTGGCCAATTCCTCTTTGTGCTGCTCCATTAGGTCTGCCAATCTAAATATTAATACTGATAATTTTTATACTTCAAAGTAGAAACTGACTGACTTTGAAAAAGTCTGACCAAAAAATGCTGAACCCGAAGACGAAAAGGAGAAACAGGCGATTTTATTACAAAAAACGAATTGCAAGAATCGAGTAGAGTACAGCGAGTAGTCACAAAAATTACGCCACCTGTTTTATCTCAGGGTTCAGCAATTTCTGGTCAGACTTTAGTTGGTGATAGAAATTCAATAAAACCGATGGCAATTAAGCTGATAAAAAATGCACTTACTTATACAGCAACTTTCCACGGTCTCTCGCACTCATTTTACCCCATTCGCCGTCTTCAAAAGCTGCCTAAACATAATACAGCTTCTCAGTACTGAGTCTGCTCAAGTTTTCTACAACAATAAATACAGTTTAAATTTCAACTTCACCTTTCACTGCAGCCTTGAATTTACAAAATCGTGTATTTAGTACCATTGAAATGTGTTCCGCTTAGGCTTATTTTTCCAGATCAAAATGTAATGGCAAAAATAATGTAACTGAAATTTAGACAACAATATTATTTGATCAATTAAAGGCAAAAATATCAAATCGACTACTAAAACCTATTAAATGCAAAGACAAGTATAAAACTGGAACTCCCAGGAAAGATTACCTTCGCGGCCACCACTGCCTTATGAACGTCTTCCTTCGAACCTTTCGAAACTTTGCATATTACCTAAATCATTAAAGACGAAAGATTAAAAAATAATAATGCTGTGAACAGTTAAAGTGGAACATAGCAACACACTGATAGCAATAATTACCCTTATATTTGAACAATAGTTTTACACATACAGATCAATAATTTTCAATATCAATAATCTCATACTAAACGAACATAAAATGTATGACACTTTGACTTTTCCCACTTACAAACTACCTGCTTAGCTGTGATCTTCATTAAAAAATGCAAATCCGAGCAATAAGTACCACACACAACAAGCATACTTCATTATACTTTTTACGGTCGATTGTTAATGTTGCTGTCTATGCCCGTTTCACCGGAAAGGTAACGGAAAAAATCACGATATCAACGGCAATAGATGCGTTATGCACGACAGACACTGACTAATACTGAAAACAAAAGAATTAATGTATTAATGCGGTCCATATTCTGATCATACAGTAAGATTAAAAATAGATTACTAACTGATTCATCTGCAGGGTTGATAGTGTCGTAAACGGCGTTGGTTGTGGAATCTACAAATTCGCCATTGATAAACAACTGGTGAGGAAAGCTGATCTCCATTCCATTCACACTCATCCGGATCTAAAAAAATACAATCAAAATTAAGGCATCACTGAAACAGCGCTTGTGTACAGTGTCAATCAGAAAAAACATTAAAAGTATCAAACACGATGGCTCTCAGTATGCTCCTTGTTATTTTTGGGTAAACGACCCCCAGCGAAGCCGGGGTCCTCTCCACTGTTTACATTGAAACGGCACAATAAACAAAATTTTACCCTATTTCAGTCAGGTAGAACAATTCCCTTGTTTGTGAATAAACGTTTTATAATCACTATACTCAGTAGTGACAACACTTTACTGCGGAAAGTTTCAGCATCTTCTATGCATATAGTTATATCCAAACCTTTTCGACTTTTTGCATTCCCACTTACGGCATCAAACACCAGTTCTTTTTTGCCACTTCCTCCCCTGGCGACCGAAATAACCATACGAAGGAAATCATCAAATTCTGCATTCATGTACACTTCTTCATTCAGAATTTCGATACCGTTGCACTTCTCCTTTACTTCTTCAACCAAGCTAAAAAAGCTTAAATTTTGTAATCCAAATTAGCTATGATACGTCATATTATATTCCAGAAGTATATAGTGGCCACATCGGATCGAAAAAACAACTCTTATTCAACTCAAAACGCTCTTAAATAAACTCCCTAAAGTAAAAAACAAAAATCAGTAAAAAACATAATGAAATAGAACCATACCGAGTGACATCCATTGAGCCAGCCCCACTCTTGAAGAAATCCGTGTCCGGGTCGATGTCAAAATTCAAGATACCTCTCCAGATTTGCTGAAAAATATTATGTTGTAATGGCTACTGGCAATAATTAATTAGTAACAGTTAAGTTGTGTAAAGTAGAAAATAATATACACACACTGATACGCAGAAATTCAGTTACAGATCTGAATTATTCACGAAAATTCTTCACAGACAATTATAGGTTAAAGTCACTAATAGAACTTTTAGTCTTGACCAAGGATTGCATTGATCGACCTGTCAGCATGTGAAGCAAATTTTCTATCCGTACATACTACATCAAGAAAGCTCCTTAAATTCCATTCTTCAAGAATGTGGAATCAAAAGTATCAATTTAAATATTTTTTGCTAAGCATAAATATCCTTCCACACTTCCAGCTGAAATCGAAACATACACAATATTATCTTACAATGAGCGAATTTTTGATGGTTTCTTCCTCTGGGCTTAAATTAAGTGCTTCTTTCTGATCTTCAGCTTGGCCGTACTTTGCAGCGGGCATCATTTTACCGCTTTCTAGCACCACAGATTTGACGTTAACCTAAACAGAAAGATTACGATTACAAAAAATTTAAAAAGTAAACTGCAAACAAAAAACTGAAAAATCAAAATACTCACAAAAATCATTCCCTAACAAACCAAAGTTATTAGTGACAACTAAATACTTTCAATGTTCATTATCTAAGTAAAGTATTTTGAAACTTTAACTTCCTATCAGCAATCCTTAATCCACAACTTAAAAATGTCAAAAAGCGAAGAAAGCACGGATAAAATCGGCTGAACAAAGGGCAGTTTGCAGTTGTCTGTCTTTTAGTTGATATTTGATACTGAAAAAAGATGACTGTGAAAATTGCCCCTAAACCCTACATGTTTTCCATCAGTGCCGGTGAAAAGCATCCCCTGACTGTGAATCAAAGCCGGCGTTGGAGCGTCTGCAATTTCCACGGGTCTGCCATCGGGCACTGACTCACTCCACAATGAGCTGCCGTAGAATATTACTTTCTGAAAACACGATTCGTTATGGTATAATAGTGCTTGGCAAATACCTTCAATAAGGTTTCCTCATTTTTTCTCCAAACAAATTTCGTCTTTTTTGAAGTATATAACACCATAGATGCACATAGGGGGGTAGGTAGGGGGGTATCCACCCCCCCTGAAGGGGGTCGGCACCCCCCCCCCTCAACCCCCCATACCCCCTCTGATGGCCAAGAAAGTGCCCCAAAAATGCGTAAAAAGCTGAAAAATTGCAAAAAATTTTCGCCTGCGGCGAAAAAAATACCCCAAAATGAGTTGAAAATCGAAAAATTCTGAAAAATTTTCGGAAAATTCCGAAAAATTTTTTTCGCCAGAACTAGGGACCACAGATGTACATGGGGGGGGTCTGGGGGGGCCCCCCAGAAGCCCCCCTCAGATTTGACCCAACGGGACAAGCCCCCCTACTTGATGCTGAAAAAAAGGTGCCCGAACACTTAAAAATTGTCCCAGATAGACGTAAAATGCTTCAAAAATGAGCAAAAAGCGAAAAAATTTCCAAAATTAGCATAATTTTGTAGAAAATTGTCCTTTTTTTGGCAAAAATTCGAATTTTTTGCGTTTTTGTCCGCTCTAGTCCCCGACAAGTCGGGACAAGCCCCCCCTAAAATTTCGAAAATTCTGGGACAAGCCCCCCCCAGACTGAGACCCCGTGTACATGTATGCTAGGGACCACCCCACCTTCCGCCAGTGGTCGGGCACCCCCCCTCGCCAATTCACCACGTGCATCTCTGAGTAACACTGCAAGACCTCAACCCATTTTGACTATCTTGGTAGCACCCGAAAGATCTGCTTTAGATTGTAGACGTCAATGATTCTCGATTTTCAATTATTGCTGTCTTTGATATAGCAAAAAAATTATTTTCTATATTCACTCAACTGTAATACTTTACTTATAAAATATTTGTAACAGAATCAAACCAAGTGGCGGAATAATTCCAATTATTGTAAACGTTTGACAAATAAGTTCGACCAAGCTTTGTGACGCTAAAAAACTCCTAAAAAACAACAACACCTGTCCGTCGATGTTGGCCCAAGCACCCGGAACTTTGTCACAACCTCGAATAAAATTATGAATATCCAACGCTGACTGATTGAAGTCAATCTGGAATAAGCAGGAATCATTTGCCACAAGTTACAGATACAAATACATACTTAGTCCCAACAGTGTAGAGCAATTAATGTTAATTAGCAGCCACCAGTTTGAAAAATTAGACGAGCAAGGACTTAACTAATCCTTAAAACACAATCATAAAGAGTACGACACTAAAACATAAACGAAAAAAGCCAAAAATGTAAAATTATCAGAACTAAGTACAGATCTTCTTTAATGAAAAGTTAAAAAGTCAATTTTACAAGCGAATTTCAAAAACAAATACAACATGTATATATATACAATGAAAAAAAGAAATGGAAATGAACCTACTTTTGCCAGCTCCGGCTTAGCTGTAATATGAGGTTCATAAGTGGCACCTTCTTCAGGCTGTGGCAGTTTCGGGGCGTTACCGCTGGCAATTAGTTCCACTGCTTCACCCTAAACAATAAACAATAAAACAGAAAATAAAAAAAACACCGAATCATGATGACTCAAAATCAGTTTCTTTAAATGACCACTAGTGTCACTGGCATATTTTTAGTGGGGGGGGGGCATTTGGTCCGGAGCCCCCCATTTTGGTCGCCCCCCCCCCCCCATTTTGAACCCCCCCATTTTTTTCCGGAAGGACATTTTAGCGAATTTTTAGCTGTAGCGATGTCGTGATCGTCGGGTTTTTGAGTCCTTTTTGGCTAAATTTAGTGTTAGCGTAGCTATAAAAACGTAACATTTAACGTATAACAATTTTTTCCTGTAAAAATCGTGTTTTATCGTGAAATTGGTGCGCCCCCCCATTTCGGTCGACGCCCCCCATCCGTGGGGGGGGGGGGCTGCCCCCCCCATCTCGCCCCCCCATAAAATTTTGCCTAAAAATATGCCAGGACTGTCAACCCCCACGCTTCCGAAAGGAAGATTTAAAGGTCGAGTGTGATGTAGGCCAAAAATAAACCCTAGTACTCAGCGACCCAAGTTACAGTCACATTGAGTACGGCCTAAAGAACACCAGTTAACTCGTAACATCAGCCGGATTATATATACACACCAGCACATAAAGATACATTTTGTTATAAAATGGAGTTACTAGTAGTAGCCAAAAAAGTATGCTTTTCGAACTGCTCCATCAGCTCACCCATTTCAGCATAAAATATATCAAAAAAACAACACAAAACCGAGTTCGCGTTTAGCAAGCGGCGACCCTCATAAACAGACAGCAGAAGGCAAAGACTAAAGAGTATATATATAAATATTTATGCTAAGGCCATAGCAAACATTATAAAAAACAATACCATAGCCTTAATGCCCTCAGGCATCATGAAGCGTGTGTAGAGGGAGTCGACAGTGTCATTAATGTCCACCTCGCACTCCTTCATTAGCAACACGGGGCCCGTGTCCAGGCCGTCATCCGCCCAGAATATACTGAATCCGCCCTTCTTATCGCCGTGGATTAGGGTCCTAGAAAAGAGTCAAAATCGGACCTTTACTTTACCAATATGAAAAAATATCTACATCTTATGCATGTATACACTAGTATATATATATACGACCCCAGCCCACCACAGTGCTGCATGTCTGTTTCTAGGTACAATATCATATCAGGGTTGATTTATACGAAACTTACACTGCAGCTGTATGAAGACAAAATTTAACAAAAATGTACCGATAATCGAGTCCGGCGCACAGCTGTAGCAGACAGTGCTACTCCTTGTAATTAACAACACGAACACAAGCTAAACATTGTGACCGTTACCACTGTTGTTTAGCATAATTATAATACACGAACAAAAATGTTCTGTACCAGCTGATAGCTGAGGCGCCCCGATGTCTGGGCAGAAGCGAGGGATGGTAGACAATGGACTGGTGTCTGGGAAACGTGATCACTTCCATGGGAATGAACTGCGTGCAGAAGGGCAGCACATTTAGCTCTGCATTCACCGACTTGTACTGCTCCAGAACCTCTGGGATCACCTGACAACATGATGGCGTTTGCAGTTGGCCACTGGATTCATATGATTAACTTCGATTAAAAATGACTAACCTAGTCACTTAGTCAGACTCACTTCTGCCATAATTTATTGGGGGGGGGGTGGAGGGCGCAACTTATATATGTAACGTAATGTGTATATATATCAGGGTCGGTCCCAGGGGGGGGGGGCGGCCGCTCCCCCCCGAAATTTTTTCACATTTTTCACACATTTTTTGAATTTTTACACAAAGGTCCCCCCTTTGGTTTTTATATATGGTCCGGTCAAAACATTTTTCTGATGCGTCTCCAATTGATCAAATTTGGCCTAAAAATCAAAAATTTCCCCCATTTTTTTCCTGGGGGCTGCCGCCCCCAGACCCCTGCGACTCTGTGTCTTACTATTCCTTGTTATTATCTTTCATCAAAGCCTATGCAGTAGTATGTAGTAGTAAGTAGTATGCAGGTATACATGAGTACATAATGCTGCATTTGCATGTCTAGACGAGTATATTATGCTGCATTTAGTTGTGTAATACAATGTCTGATCTCAGATGTGATCTCATGTTCCCATCTTGTGTTTTATTTTCCTGTCGGAAAAAATCTGATACGTCTCCTGTTGACCAAATTTGGCTTAAAAATTGAAAAAATCTCCATTTTTTCTGGGGGCTGCCGGCCCCAGAACCCCGCATCAATGAATTTTTTCCTGACTACACCACTACATAGCTTTTACAACTAACAGACTCAACTCATTGCCCTTGATATAACAAGATAGCGTAAAGCTGAAAAACACTATTATAAAAGTGAAAATTTTTCATCAGACCTCCGCCCCCCCCCCGAAATCGAAGTCTGGGACCGCCAGTGTATAATATATATATATATATATATATATATATATATATATATATATATATATATATATATATTATAATATAAATTATAATTATTCAAGCCCAACCACTCATTTGGCATGTCCTACGATAAAGAATTTCGGTCACGTATCAGCCCCTCAGTCCCCCTACCCTTCTCGGAGTAAAGATGTTCGACAAGTTTGGAAATAGACAGTTTGGCCCAACGTAAAGTCGTCAGCGCCAACCAAATTTAGACTTATATACGCTACTGCCTTTATATATGTATAATGTATGGCGGCGTGTATTCCGCTTACTTGGCCCTTGACGCGCCATCTTTGTATCTTGAACACTTTCACGCCATCTTTTTCTGCCTCAACGGCTAAAACAGCGCAAAGAGTTCTCTGATGGTTTGTTTCTCAGCAGAAAAAGAAAGGGGCAAAACATGTTTGAACACATACTATATACTTGACAACTTGATTAATTTTCCATCAATAATAATAGTACGCATATTAATTTAGAAAACTATAAACTATTATAAGATTAATGTTTGCTAAAATAGCTTGAAACAATCATTTTTAGTTTTCACAGAAAATATTTTTCAGCCAGTTACGACAATTTTTTGTAAATTATATGTTTAGCTAAGCCAAAGTAGTAGCTAGTCAAAACGGCCGTTTATTGAAAAAGGAAAAAATTGACACACGGGCATGTTAATAACCTTCAATTTAGATGCCAAACTTATCCTCCCACGTTTTGCTTTTTGAGATAACGTCACATTTATGTAACTTTTCTTTTTTAACCATAATACGTTACACAAAAGTCCTCAAAACTTGACAACTACTACAAGGATTTCGTTCAAAATTAGGGATAAATTGGCACACATATGTGTCTACCTTATGCTAACATTTCAAAAATTTTGTTAGCTTAAATTTTGCTTTACATCAAATTCACTCGCAAAATTCTGTAAAAATGTACTTCCGTAGACTAAATCGCAAGTCTGAGACTATATTAAGTCTGACTAAATCTCGATGTTGCAATCAATTCAGCGTATTGCGTGAATTAGATTCAAAAAAACTGTATATTTTCCAAAATTCGAAAAAATTTAAATTTGAAGGTATATACGTAACTTTTTTTTGCATCATATAACTGCACCAAACTTGGCATTGAAATTCACCCTGTTATTGTCTATGTTGGCGCAAAGAATAAAACTAGGTGGGATTAAACTGTCAACTTTACAAGCAAAACAAGAAAAATGCAAAAATTCACGAAATTCGACTACTTTAACAGTGTCTGCTGACAAGCTTGTTAGACTTAAGCTAAATACTGTGCAAAGGTGCGGTTTTAGTCTAGTTCGTTAACGTGAAAAGACAGCTACTAATTTTATTGAGTCAATCAAAAGTTATAGCAAGTTATAAAAACTGTCGAAAACGTAACTACCCCCTTAAATGAGTCTTTGCTTATTTTAACTCAAAATATTTTCAAAAGCTACACACAATATCAAGATACGCAACTAACCAAGAGGATCCACTCTTCCATTTTTGTCTGTTATTGTGAAAACTCCGACAACATCGTGACCATTTTTCCGCAGTAGTTTGTACACTTCAGAGCCAAAGACGCTCTGACCAATAATGGCAACTCGCATCACAAAGGTTCCCAACAAAACTCACACAAAAACAGTTTAGAAAACATGTGAAATCATTTGACGGCTTATACAGACTTTAACTTAACCCAGCCCCCATTCATTAACCAGCTTAGCCTCAGAGAGTTAAAAAAAATTTAACAAGGGTTTGTTTACATTTTTTGCTTATTTTTTCGAAACTTTCCCAGAAAAATAATAGGCGAAATAAACTTCGTTAATTCACAGGAAAACCAGGAATCTGAACTTTCTGTAAAATTTTTTCGGTTACGGATTTTTCAGATGTTTTTTACCCTTTCCATTCAGAGACATTTTACAGACTTTCAGAGGAATTTCAGATAATTTTCAGAGAAATTCAGGGAAAATTCAGAGAATTTCACCCAGTATTCAGAGACTCTGAATTTTATCTGAAAAAATAATACTGGGTTTTCAGATTGATTTCAAATACATTTTACACGAATTTCAGACGAATTTACATGATATTTACAGATGTGAAAAACCTGTGAATTTTCTCTGAAACTCGTGTAAAAAGTATCTGAAATTTATCTGAAAAGCCAGTAACATTTTTTCAGATAAAATTCAGAGTCTCTGAATTCTGGGTAAAATTATCTGAATTTGCCCTGAATTTATCTGAAATTTGCCTGAAATTCCTCTGAAAGTCTGTAAAATGTCTCTGAATGGAAAGGCCACAAGGCGTATATGCTACGCTCCCTTCGTCACATAGTAATATAGTGTCTTTACATAATGCCAGAAGACGGTATGTACAAACACCGTTTGGCAGTGCGAAAAGTAGTAGGATCAAGTGCAGTCGGGGGGGAAAATAGTGGACCTATTTTTTGGAGTAGAGCACCTTGAGGGAAGCATTTTTTGTAATAGAACCCCTATCCACAAATTTAGATTTTCTGAGCTATGACCCCTTGAAAATTGCATTTTCAGTGTTTATGGAAGTGAACGTAGGCCAAAGTTCGAAGCCAAAAATGGCTATAATCTTTCGTTTTGGATAGTTTTGAGTGCGTCATGAATCATGATGTTTTAAGGCATCGTCTAGGCTTAGTTGGCAGGATTCTCTAGGCTAAGCTGGCAGGATTTTTCTGAAAATTTCGATTTTTTTACAGCCTAAGCCTGAGCCTAAGCCTAAGCCTGAACCTAAGCCTAAGCCTGATACTAAGCCTAAGCCTAAGCCCCATACTAAGCCTAAGCCCTAAGCCTAAGCCTAAGCCCAAGCCTAAATTAAGGCCAAGTTTGAATTTGGTCAAAAATTGGACGTTTCTGGCGAATTTGGCCAATTTTTCGGCAGGAACCCGGTCTAAGAGCCTTTGTTTTGATTCTTAAAATTGTAAACAATAATCTGACACCATTTGGACACGATTAGAACGGAAACAACAAGGACTTCGGAAAAAAATTGCGAAAACGTCCGTCACTGAGGGTTCAGATTTCGGGGGGTCATATCTCAGAAAATCCAAAAAATTAAATAGGGGTTCTTGAAGCAAAAAAGCTTCCCCCAAGGTGCTCTACTCAAAAAATAGGTCCACTATTCCCCCCCCCCAACTGCATTCAACCCGCAAAATGCACATGGGACCAAAGGAATTTCGTTAATATCTCAAAAAATACGCTGTAATTTGAGATGGGGCTTGTGGCAAAACCAAGGTACCGACCGGCGGCAAAGTTTTCGGCAAAAAAATGTATTTTGCCAAATTACGTCATATACGCCCCTTGGCATTGTGACCGACGTTTTAACTTTCCTCGTTGAGCCAATTTTTTTAAAATCGCAAGCCAAATATTTGCGTTTGAACTCACAAACACTTTATTTTTGCATCATGCAGAAAATACTGCTTTATTTTACAAAAAAATTGCACCACACTTAATAAAACACCGAAAAATTTAAAGTTTGGTCGAGTAAAACACAGATCTTAGTGTTTTTAAATCGTTCAAAATCATTTCATACGTGTAAATGCACTGGCTTGTAAAGCTGTTTCCGTGAAAATCTATTTTTCTTGCTGAAAAAGGATCAAAATTGTCCAAAAAAATTTTCATATGATATGCACATCAAATTAAAGAAAATTTAAGCCTGAACAACTTTTGTTCTTACGATGTATGGGTATTTTTGCGCATTTTCAAAATAATGGCCAACGCCAAAACCCACATTTTAGGAGCGCCACCTCAAACAGTAGGTACCTAATTTTATTGACGAAGTGTATCTTTTCTCATACTGTCAATCCAATTGTTTTGGGTCAAAACACTAATTTTTCTAAAACTGATCAACTTAAAAACGCTGCAGAATTTCACCAAAAACAGAAATCAACATTTTTGAAGAAGGTACACCTGCAGCAACTTATTTTCTAACTTTAACCCTTTCCTTCATGAATTTTTCCAAATTTCACTAAGTTCAAGCTTTGGCTGGGATTTGATCCGCTGCCACAGACTGGGCATGCTTCCCAGTGACAACTTTGTGGCACTACTGTCACGCCAGACCACTCGGCCACGAGCTCGCTTCACTCGGATACCTAAGGTATCCTCATGAAGGACATGATTTTGTGAAACATCAGGCCGACAGATTTCACTAGTAGGAGATAGTGCTAATTGTTGCTTAGAAGCAACATTATGAATGTAAGGGTTAAGTCAAATTTTACAATAAAAAAGCGACATGGAGGAGAGCTACTACGAATCAAAAAAGGCTATTGCCGATCATAAAAACCTGAGATTCGCCCACACAAACGACAGTGTCAAAAAATAGAGTGTATTTTTAATGCGAAAAACCGTTGAGAAAAGTTAAAGAAGCCAAAAAGTAGCTAACAAAGTTAAAAAGTTAAACTAGTTGAAAAATTGTGTATTTTTGTCAATGTCGCTCAACGTAATTAGAAATTTTTGTCAAAAAGTTTGCCTACACAAACAATTTTTGGAAAAGTTGCCGTCACCTACGCTATTGAAAACCGTCAACAAAAGTAACAAAAGCCATATACAATTTTTTGGAATTCAATTTGAAGCTTTTGACATATTAAAATTCAGATCAAAAAAATAAATTCAACAGAACTACACGTTATATACATATATCAAACAAAAGCGAATTCAATGCTGAGCAACCTTTCTTGGAGCAAAGTCCTAAAAACGTGAATGAAAAGTTTTACAGCCCAAAGTCAGTTATTCGGAGCGCCGCCTTAAGGTGGGCTCCTCAAATATGACTTTTCTAAAAACAGCAATCTAGGGCCAATTTTAGATGTGTGATAGCAAGCTGGTGTAAAAGCATGCCCAAACACAAAATTTGAATTTGATTGATGCAAATTCACTGTAGAAATTCACAGCATTCACTGTAGACCAAACGTGAGTGGAATTTTGGCTTTCAATTTCTCTTCACAGCTAGATAGCTGTTGCACAATCCATAGCTCATTTTGCTTGTCAACGGGCGCAAAATGTCGTTTTTCATGAATATTATTGATAGATAGAAAAGCACTAACTTTCACTTTTTGAAAAACGTAAATTTGACTAAAATGCTTAAATACTATCGATTTGCTCAAAATCAAATTTTGCAACCTCTCGAAGGCAACGAGGCTCATTCATTTGCCAAATTTTAACTTTCCCCGTTGAGCCTATTTTTTTTAAAATTGCAAGCCGAAATTTATTTAATGTAATGTAATTTGCGTGTGTACTCACACGCACTTTATTTTATCATCATGCAGAAAATACTGCTTTATTTTACAAAAAAAGTTCCCCACACTCAATAAAACACCGAAAATTTTCAAGTATGTTTAAGTAAAACGCAACTGCTAGTGTTTTTCATTTTTTCAAAATCATACGTACGAGTAAATCCACTGGCTTGTAAAACTATTTCCGTGAAAATATATTATTCTTGCTGAAAAAAGCTGCAAATTTTTTAAAAAAGTTTTCTTGTGATATGCGCATCAAATTGAAGGAAATTTAAGCCTGAACAACTTTTGTTCTTACAATGTATATATGGTTAGTTTTGCGCATTTTTGAAAAAATGCTCGAAACCCACATTTCAGGAGCTCTGAATAACCGAATTTGGGCGATAAAATTTTTCAGTCAAGTTTTCGCTGAATAACTCAAGAAGAAATGTTCCTTAGAATCAAACAAGCTTTCATTTGATGTATGTACATAACGGCAAACTTTGTTCAACTTGAAATTTCAGCCAATTTTTCATTGGAAAATCATCTTTAAATGGATATACCAAAATTTTCTATACGGCTTTTAGTACTTTTTAAAACAGTTATATGTAGCGAATTGCTAGCTGCAACTTTTTAAAACGTCACTTTCAATAAAAATTAAAATAACTAAAAATTTGTCACCAGTAACTAAAATTCGACAAAAATGACACCTTAACAAGATAATTGTTTTTAATTTAAGCTACAGATTGTTAAATTTGGTTGATGCACCATTGAGCTACGTCATTTCAAAAAGTAGTCAAATTTTTCAAAATATCAATTTTGATGCACGCATAAAACTTGTTAAGATGCTCTCGGAGCTTTCTAACTTTGCAAAAATTCTTGCTTTATGTGCATCTTGGTTGCGGTTAAGGAAAAAACTTCGTATCAGCAAGAACATAGAAGTTATTGTAATTTGGTTTATTACTCAGAGCGCCCCCTTAAATATCACAGGCACAGCGCACATTCACTTCACAAAATCACAATGAAAATTTAATGAAATAGTTTCAAAAAATTGTATTTAAAATTGTCAAAATTATTGATATATCATTGAGTAATTTTTTTTGAAAAACAATGAAAGTACAGATGAAAAATTAGTCAGTTACGACAGACTTTTTGTTAAAATGGAAAAACTATTGAATTATTGTTGAAAACTCTGAAGAAACATTGTTGAAAAAAAGTAAATTTCAATTGAAATTTTAGTGAAAAATGAACGAGATTTTGTTGAAATTTTACCAAAAATTTTGTTGAAATTGTGATGAAATTTTGTTGAAAAATGAACGAAGTTTTGTTAAAATTTTACTGCAAGTTTGTGAAAATTGTGACGAAATTTTGTTGAAAAATAATGAATTATTCATTACAATAAATTTTAGTAGAAATTTAGCAAAATATAACAGAAATGTTGCAAAAAATTGTGGAAAATTTGTTAAATTTTTGTTGAAAAATAAATGAAATATAAAAGAAAATTTTTTCCACAACATTTTAACAAAATATCATCAACTTTTTGCCGCATTAGGTTTCTTATGGGGGCGGGGATGGACCTTGGGGGAAGCATTTTTGCCTCAAGAATGTCTATTTCTTTTTTGGAATTTTCTCAGATACGACCCCTCAGAATTTGAGCCCTCAGTGAAAGACGTTATTGCATTTTTTAGGAAACCCATGTTTTTCCGTTCTAAACGTGTCTAAATGGTGTCAGAATAATGTTTAACATTTTTTTGAATCAAAACAAGGCACTTTGACCTACAGAAAAGTTCCTAACAGAAAATAAAAACTGTAGTTCCTAACAGAAAATTGGCCAAATTCACAAAAAATAGTTCAATTTTTGTTTTAACTTGGCCTTAACCTAGGTTTGGGCTTAGGCTTAGTGCTGAGGCTTAGTATGGTGCTTAGGCTTAGGCTTAGTATCAGGCTTAGTTACTAAAAAATGAAAAAATTTTAGGAAAAATCCTGCCAGCTTAGCCTAGAGAATCCTGCTAGCTAAGTCTAGACAATACTTTGAAACATCATCACCACTCAAAACTATCTAAGAACAAAAATTGTAGCAATTTTTGGCTACAAACTTCAGCCACGTTCACTTTAAAAAGCACTGAAAATGCAATTTTTAAGAAGTCATCATAGCTCAGAAAATTTAAATTTGTGAGTAAGGGTTCTATTACAAAAAATGCTGGTTTTTTATAGTGAGTGATCCCGGAAGAGAAATTAAGAGGCATAGGACAATTAAAGTAAATAATTTAGAAAGTGACTGTTTGTCCCCTCTCGTTGCCAAGGGGCGTAGCTAGCGTACATGGCCAAAATAGTTTTTTTCACACAAATGGAACCATTATGACTCAAAGAAAATTTTGCCACAAGCCATCTCTTTGCCATCAACATCACGGCAGTTATTAAGAAATTACCAAAAGCTCCAACTTGTTTCCGTGCATTTATAGTCTGAACCAACAGGCGCAAGTACATGGGATTACAAAGGATTTTTATTAAATCATGCACGTACATGTGATTGTGCCAAAGGAACTATCTACACTTGTAAATTTTTTATAAAAAATCAAAAAGCATTACGGACAACAATAAAACACTATGTGACCAATCAGGAAAGTTTGCAGGCGCTTACAGAGAATGTTAATCGCACTAAGTGTCGCTATCCTACATTCAATTTTTCACAATAATGAAGACCACCTAATTATTCATGACTATTTTTGGAAATTGTGGAACTAAAATTTGCAGCGTTCTTATTTTTGTGAAAAAGTTTAAACCGTTGCCGAAACTACGTACAACTGAGACAGCTCCCAAGCCGGCGGTCATAAACATGCTTTACCTAAAAGCGTCGACCTCCAACGACCAAACTTATGCCGGCCGACAATTTTTTCTGCCTAAACATCAACAAAAAGTTGGTCCAAAGTGCAAAGAACAGAACATCCAGTGGCCATTACGCTGAGCGCAAGAAACCAAGGGACGCTACAGTAAGCGCAAGTAACCGGAGAATAACGAGTGTACAGAGCGGATAGCATCGGTTCACGAACATTTTAATTAGTTTTCGCAAATGCCAAGCCATTATTGCCAAAAAAATCCAGTCGAGAATATTTGAAATCAAGTGTTAAAGAAGTAAAGCTCACGCACAGGTTCTACAAGAAGTTTTATGTGGAACAAATATCAAGCAGTGAGCTACATTATGCACTATGCAGTGTATCATAGAAATCTTAAGGTGGTACTAACGATTGTGCAGTGGTTTTTAAATATTTGAAAAAATTAGTTGATTCAAACTGTATTTTTTTAAAAATAAAGTCTGTAAAAAATTGATTTATATACACAAAATGGCAAATCAAGTTAGCGGGATTTTGTGAAAAAATTTTAGGAGCAAGCCAAGCCAACAAGCCAAACTACACAACAGGAGAATGGAAATTTAACAGTTTTGGCCACTTTTCTAAGCGCATGCGCAGCGCATAAACACAAAAATGAACATGAATAAACTTTTGCAAATTTTCTGGACCCAAAATGAAAATGTTTTAAAAGGCTTACATTTTTGCGCAGATATAGAACCCGAAAGTTGAGAGTGAATAGACACTTTTTACTTTGAAACCGTATATTTCATTTAATAATTGACAAATCATAAAATCGTGCATTTTGGGTCTAGATAATTTACTATCAAATATTTCTGCCATTTTTTGCATGTTTTCGTTGTTTAAACTCTTCAAAAAGCGGCCAGATTTGAAAGTGCTCAAAAAAGCCAAATTGGTCTACTTTTAACACATGCCATACAAATCATCTTTACAGTTGTACGATAAAACTTTACTTAAATGTAGAAGAAAAGTAGCGCTTTCTAAAGATTAAAAAATATGCTCTAAAGTTAATTAATTATTGAATACTAGCCTGTTGAAAAACACTGCACATTCGTTAGTACCACCTTAAGCGTGATTTCAAGATTTAGATATTTAAGATTAAGTGCTCACTTGCGCAAAATATGCTAATATGCCTAAAGACAAAAGACAGGAGTTTTAAACAATTATGCCTACATCGAGCAAAAACTGCAGGCCAAATTGGAATTTGACACTGATATGTGATAGCAGTTTGACCAAAAGGGAGTTGTCGGTCGATTGCTTAATCAGCTTCGATTTGCACTTTCTGTGCTCTACAAACCTTTTTCAAAAATATCCACACTTTTCAATTAACAAAAACCACCTAAGCACGTGCAACCTATTGGGGCAGCTCAGGGTGGCTGTTATTACTGGTCAGAAGACTAGGAAAATCAAGGCGCATTGAAATTTCTACATGTGTGCAGGAGTATAAAAAGACACGCCTCCCAGAAGTGCTTAGGTCATTCTGCGGTCCGACACCTACGGTGGCCAAAACGGAGCTTCATTAGGCCGTTTAAACTGCAAGTATAGAAACAAATGAACACATAATTTTGAGAGTCGCCACAGTCAGATGGCATGTAACACCAATCATTCAAAAAACAATTTAACATAAAAAACTGTGGTCACAATCAGTGATCAATAATGTGGGTTGAAAATGCTAAAAAATGTCTAACTAAACCATCGCCGTTCATTGTTCAAACGCTGACCTACGATAAAGTTTTTGATTTCAAAACTTATTCAGTTATTCTGCTCAATTATTTAGCTCAAAACGACTCAACATTGCCTGGCTAACTGCTAAGCATTGCCTGGCTAACTACTAAGCATTTTGAGTATATAAAAGGCCCTAAAGAAGCTGCTTGTCATGCAAACTGTTCTGCTGATCTTGATAACTAATATGCTCAGGACCGCGTACGCGACAGCAGTCGGCTAGCAAAAGCAGTTTGCAACCAGAATATTGGGGCTTGTCAGCCATTTTGTAGCGTGGGTACGTAATACATATATACGTATATACATACGTGCGCATGAAAGTTGGCTGCTGCTGATAATGAGTCATGCTGCACAACTTTTATGAGGATACAGGTCATTGCATATTGTACTAATCTAATTTGCATACGCGTTTTACACTATATAAACGCGCGCTGTGCATGGTTAATTCGTTTCTGCATTTACCTGCCTCTTCTACTATTATGCCCTGTTCAGCCCCAATAAAGTATACCTTTCTACCCCCGCCTTTCCTTCTGCTACTGCGGTCTACTACAACTACGCTTCATTTGGTGGCAGCGGTGACTAGAGTTCTGCCACGATCAAATTTTCCGGGCCGGGCCCGAGCCGGGCCGAGTCGCGCGCTTCCGGGCTGTGCCCGCGGCCAGGTACAGGCCCGCCGGGCCGCGTATTTACATAACGTACAACAGTTCTGCACTATAAAAAACGCACAGCGATTTTGCACCAGCGAAAGCATAATGCACAATAGTTCAGGCACTGAAAAGTGCACAGCGATTTTGCACCCCAGAAACCATAACGCACAACAAATAAGAGCATGACAAAATGCACAGCGATTTTTCACCTACTTGACCATAATGCACAACAATTCTACACCGCAATAAATTCGCTCATGCTTTCATAATTTTGATAAGTGTTTGTTGTATAATTACTAACTGAAGTGGATATAGTAACTTATTCTCAACAATCTAAATCTGATGAAAATGGAATGATTCGTTCCGTGGGGAAAACGGGAGGTCAACTTCTTACATTTTGAACTGCCGCCAGAATAGACGTTTGCTCTTGCTCTCTGGTCGAACTTTTCCTGATTTTCACAGGATATCAAGCTGCCACAAAAATTCTGAGGGCGTAACAATATGTTGTAAGTAAAGCACTCATTGTCCATAGTTACGACAAGCTAGTATCCACTAGAGGAATTTTGTCACGGTAACTTCTATATTAACAACCAATGGTAATATAAAATTTTGGAAATTATCGGTTGATAATTGGGAAATATGAGAAAGGGATTAAAAAAAGGACCAACAAGACTTTACACGTGGGAGTATGCGTTAAGCGTGCGTGTGCGTTTTCAAAAAAAACACTCAAATATTTGCTAAAATTTGGATTTAGGCTAAGGCTTAGGTTTAGATTTAGTTGGTATCAAGCTTAGTTTGGGCTTGGGCTGAGGCTTAGTTTTATAACTTTATAATTTATGTTTATGTCATGGACCTTACTGTAACTAAAGCTACGTTCCATTTTGGGATCGAAGCGCTGCCGCAGTATTGCAGGGAGAAAAAGATAAAGGAGAATGTATTTCTGTCTTTGGAAATTGTGTATATGTAATTGTAGATACAAATGGAAGTACCTACCAGAAGTTATCTTAACTGCGCTTCGAGAAATACTACCAAGGAGAGACAACGTGGCAAATAAAAAATGCTAGTGTGAATTCCGATAGTGGCTTCGTGGTAACTGAAAGCCCATAAAACTGAAGATGATTACAAACAAACTCTTCTGCTGAGTGAGGAGCGGTAAAATTGTGAGGTCTGAGTGTCAATATTCCAGCAGTAATATTAAACGCGGCCACTATTTTGCGGACAAAAAGAATTTTAATTTCTGATTTTTTCACACATTTACTGCTGAGTAGCTCCGAAGTATGTATTTCAAATAGCAAAAAATGCTTGAAATAGAAAAATATAACGATCAGGAAATCTTCAAAATATTCTTATTTAATTATGATCCGGGACACGAACCACGGATGTATTGCATCTGAAGCTAGCATCGTACCACTCTACCATCTGTCCGCACGATCCAGCAGTTAAAAAATTTCGGTTATCAGCATACGATGTGGCATGACATAAACGTCAAGCACGTTTTACAAAATAGGATCTTAAGTCTCTTGTAATCAAACTAGACCGATAATAAGTAGAAAGTTAAAAATATTAACGATTGCTAAATTTTATTAACAGTTATTATTATATTGCTGCAGTGTAGGTATTTGTGTACTATTGGGTATGCGGTGGTTAACTCTGGTAGGTGAGCATCTGGTTGTCAACCGAAAATTTGACCTACCCAGATTTACGTAGGATTTAGAAAATCTGAATATAGTATATACGCGGCCCCTGAGGGGGCCGCGTAAAAATGGTTTGCAGCTTTTCAAAAGCAGTCACGTTGCTATTGGACTGTAACTGCTCTAGTGCTCTCCACAAAATAATAATAGATATATAGGTGGTGCGTGCGTGCGTGTGTGTGGAAAGGTCTACCACAACGTGGCCTGTTATCATGTTGTTGTCGTTAGTCGTTGGTAGTGAAGGCGTAGTTGCGTGAACGCATGGAATATGCATACTCTAGCGTGAATTCTGCATACAAAATTGGTGAACGTCTCTAAATTGCGGTGGTATATTATAGTTAGATATTATAGTGCCTAACTGGTGTTCACTATGTTTTGGAAGGTGCAAAATCGCAGTGCACTTTTCAGTGTCAAACTGCTGTGCACTTTGTTTTGGAAGGTGCAAAATCGGTGTGCACTTTTCAGTGCCTAAACTGTTGTGCATTATGCCTTCGCTGGTGCAAAATCGCTGTGCGTTTTTCATAGTGCAGAACTGTTGTGCGTTATGTAAATACGCCGCCGGGCCGATGGGCCCGGGGCCCGCGGGCCGGCCCACGGCAGGCCCAGGACCCGCGGGCCAGCCCGGGGCAGGCTCAAGGCCCCCGAGTTATCCCGGCACAGGCTTCATCAAGTGAGATAATGCAATGTTTGTGCGTCTGTGTCAAGTGCAAGTGCTTGCGCAAGTGTAAAAATCAATATATATGCAATGCAGGCATGGCATAGTTCATACGCTGCTGAAGCTCGAAACGACCCTGGGCTTGCGGATCGCGTACGGCCCGGTGGGCCGCGTACGGCCAGGGGCCCGTGGCCCGGAATTCTACGGGCCGGGCCCCACGGGCCGGGCCCCGGGCCGGGCCCATTCCTAAAAAATGTCGCCGGGCCCGGCCCGTGGTCCGGGGCCCGCTACAGCTCTAGCGGTCACTGGTAAGTCTTAAGCCTAGTTCATAGTAGTGCGGAACTGTCCGTAGTTGTCCGTGACCGAGTACGTGTCCGTGTCCGGAAGGTTGTCCGTAACAATTGTCCGTGTCCGTGTCTGTCACCAGCATTAATTCATACTGCTACGGACACTCTACGGACAGTACGTATGCATATAAAATAACGCCTATACATTCTGCAGCGTGCCAAGCGTGTGAGAATGCAACCTTCAAAAAATCAATAAAAACGTTCTTAGCACACTAAAATGCAGCTACTGAGCTCATGTTACGAACATTTTAATAAAATTTCGCAATGCGCGGAGGAATTTTATGTGTACGCAAACGCACGTGACTAATAAAACTTTCATTTAATTGGCTGGTTGCTTACGGACACGGACAAAAGTTGAACTGAATCCAACTTGTCTTCCAGACATCCGGACAGTCTTTACGGACACTCTCGGAACAACTTGTTACGGACATCCGGACAAGTATGAATTAAACTACTCTTACAGACACGGACACGGACTCGGACACGGACAGCCCTTACGGACAACTATGAACCGGGCTTTAAAATCCTCTGGCCATTTGCCTTTTTGGGGGAGTGGGGATTTTTGAACAGAGGGGGAAGTTGAGTTTAAGTTCGAGTCAGAAGCGGTGTTATGGCTGCTAGCACGCCCCCTGACACTGCCGACGACACCATAAAATCTGTCGAAAGTCGGCAAACTCTTTAATCACGTCCCCAAACCCTGACGACATGATCGTCTTTTATTTGAAACTTTGTCCGTTTGACGGACAAGTGGACATTCGTGACTGGTTTGGTAAATTCAAACGCGTCTCTGAGGCTAATGGATGGTCGGAAGAAAGACAAATTCTGCCGGGGTTGATGAAGGGTAGAGGTGCCTGCTTCTGGAATAGGCTAGTAGCTGAGTAGAGAATAGGCAGTAGTGTTTAGACGATAATGAGCT
This sequence comes from Trissonchulus sp. WLG1_4, assembly GCA_030248245.1. Classification (NCBI taxonomy): domain Eukaryota; kingdom Metazoa; phylum Nematoda; class Enoplea; order Enoplida; family Ironidae; genus Trissonchulus; species Trissonchulus sp. WLG1_4. The sequence continues at coordinate 54,652 of JASANF010011541.1, forward strand.
AGCTTATCGTCCCGGTTTGCAGAAGTTAGAGGACACAGCGCACGTGCGCTATCCTTCTACTGCTACAAACGAGGGATCTCCACACGACGATGGTGAGGCACAAGTTTCTGCCCTGCGGGCGGCGCGCAGAACGAAACCTGTCGATCCATCGGCATCTTGCGATAATGTTACTATCTCTGTGGCAGATATAGGAAATCAGTAATCAAAAGATCCCTTATGTCACCTGATTCTCCGCAAAATAAGGGGCGAAGCAGTCGATCTTTCACCTGGAATTCACATAACTAAGTTCAATGAGAAGGATGGTCTAATCTACTTCCGGTTCCGCAAACATAAACGGCGAGTAGTAGTACTTCCTGAAACGTTACAATACCAGGTCATAACTGAGTTTCTCGATGAGCCAATGACAGAACACCTTGATTTCCATAAAATTCTCGGTAGAATTTCTCGGAACTACTACTGGCCAGTGGCCACTGTCCACTTTGTGTACATAGGTATGTACGTACATACATGAGTACATGTGTACATACCTACGTAAGGAGCCAATTTTAATTAACTATCGAACAAAAGCATCAATTTAACATTTGGTTTGACTTTATGAAGCATGATTGTGTGTCTTCGATATTAAAAGTTCCATCAAATTGCGCAACAAAACGACTTGAGTCAGCCAAAATTTCAGCCAATATGTTTGTGTCGGCCGAAGCAGACATTTTTTAGACGGCCAGCAGGAAAGCTTAGTGATTAGTAGCACATGTTTTTGTCTGAGCGAGTATCTATTAAGCCATCATGTTAGTATAATTTATGACATTTATGTGATTTCAAAATGATTCTATAACGAGGCTTAAAAAAGGCTCACTTCAGCCTTCTGTTTCATTAACGTCAAAATGTATATAATGTGTGTTATTCCAAGTCAGGCATAAACGACCACTAATTTGCTCCCATCAAGCCTAATTTCAAAAAATACATTTTTATTTTTTGAAAGTTTAAACGCATAAGCTGCACATAGCGGACAATAAAATACCTCTGCATCAACTGAGTGTCGTAAAAAGCATGTCAGCAGTTCAAATTTTTGTGTAGCTGACAACTGCAACTGGTTTATTATATTTTACTGTTTTGTTAGTGATTGAATGTGATTAAATTGCCTATTCGTTCAAATAACGGTTCAACTTATTCTTAACTGCATCAAGATCAAATGTTATCATGAAACACGTCAAGTTAGCTAAGAAATGGGTAGCTTTAAAATTTAAGTATACTCACATACTCACATTAGTATCTATTGTGCTTTTATTTTTATTCAGTAGGCATATAGGCCTATTATGTATGCCTATATAGTTTATATGGGCAACATAATTTTTGCTACAACTGCATGAAACTGAATGAACCAGCGAAATTTAGTGAATCCTAATCTTATTTTTTAATCATTTATATTCTATGGTGAAATTCAAAATCTATTCCTACATAGAAACATAACCAAACCGAAACAGCATTTTATGGATAAAAATTGTCAGTGTTCATAAGAAGGAATCTTCCTGTCCAAGGAGTCATTAAAATTAGCCTGATGTTCTCTTGTCTTCAAAAGTGCATAATATCGTCATTGAACTCTAAACAAAAGACATAAAAGTATAATAGTTAAGGTTAAACTACTTAATTTACAAATAGCTGTAGCCTACTAAGCGACCTGCGAATCAACAAATAACCCGAAAACTGGGGAAGCGACCTTATGCTTAAAACAGCACTCGTTGGGCAAATGCGATAGGAGGTTCTCTGTCTGTCCATGAGAATTTATAACTGCGTCGTACCAATATGTGGTCTATTCTTATTGCGGCAGGGTCTCAGTTCGGCATTTTGGCACATGCACTCACAGTTTGCAAAATCTTGGTCGTATACTGTAAATGTTCTAAACAACCGCTGTTCTGCTATAAGGTGATATATGTACGTGCAATAACTATTTGTAGCAACATGGTAATCCTCACATACAAATATGTACATATGTTATAGCCTACACCTCGTTCGTCATTTTTCGTGAGAGATGAAGCTCGTCGCCGATGAAGAGGAAGTTTTTTGGCCAAAGTTCTACATTCGGCACTTTACTAAAAATCCGGCACTTTATTTCCGAACAGTGCCGAAATTGGTTTAATGCGGGAAAGAATAAGCTCCAAAGCTGCTTCATTCCCGCAAAGCCATTATATTATATACGGCGCTGTTCCGGAATAATGACTCCGGATTCTTAGGAAAGCGCCAGATTAGGACTCGGACCAACTTTTTTTGCAGAATACTGTAGATATTATATATTTGCCAAATATACATACCTACCAAATAAGTGGACCATTCTTAAAGCACACACACAGGCAGGTTAGATAATAACGAAGACTGCCAATGAAGGGCTGGTCTGAGGGTTTGCTATCATGCCCATACATAATAATGATAATATTTTATACGCAATAAATTTAATAGTTATTTTGCAAAAGATAAAACATGATCTATATACACAAAATATGGCCATTTATAAGGGCAGGACCGCCCTACACTGGCATCCGCGCGTTTTCCAAACTAAAGGGGCTCCATGCTTTTATGATATTTTGCGTGTATGGGCCGCTTTAGAATTATAAATGGTTATGCTTGCTCTGGGTCATTATCATTTTCTTACTATCCATGTAACGTCCCTTTATTATATTTCATGTATTATTATGAGTATGCTAGCCCAGAAGGCTTCTATAGCCCAAAGCATACCGACCTATGTATGTTATGCTACCTACCTTCCGCTGTGTCTCATACTAACCTATCATCAGCATAACTATATCCTCAATAGTAACGGTCTACTATGAGGCTCATCTTATAACAATAACTGTAATTGACTTTCTACTTAGTCAAGTTGATGGCTCACTTTTATTAGTTGATAATGCTCATGCTGGTTACTAATCGCTACTAGAAAATCATTCAATCAAATTAGCCTTTCTTTTCTATGAACATTCTTACCATATTGATGCGTAGTGTATAAGGAAGTTGTGCTTTTTAAACTTCCGGGGTAACTGTTCAAATCAAACCTGTAACTTGTTTAAAAAAATGTACATTTTATGTTCTATTTCAAGAATAAGCCCTTGAGAAACAAAAAATATGCTCATTTATATGCCTTTGAGAATTTCGTCATGCATGTAAGCAGGACTTCAACGTTATCGTAATTATAAATAACACGTAATTATAACATTTCTTCAAATTATTAAAAGTACAAGTCTTCATAGTTTTGCCTTAATTATGTTAGTTAGGTATTTTTATATTTCCTCTTTTCATGTTTTTCAATGAAAATTAATAAGGAAGAGAACATTATATGCATATTTCTGCATAGGGCAACTCAGTTTAAGGACTTTCAAATACACACATTTCAGTAGCATGCAGGCACTATATATGATAGTTAGCTTTTGAAATTATTGAAAACTATTTAAAAATTTTTTAAAAGGTTAGTTTGCATATCAGGCAGAAACGTTAGTGAAATTTTAACATTTATTTATCATCGATAATATGTTGGTGAACACTGCTTTATTCAGATCATTTAGCAAAGACAGAGCTTCCATGCAGCTAGGAATAGAAGACAATCAATAGTAAGAGTTTCTGATTTTAATGTTTGCAACTGTGTTGACTTGAGAGCCCAAATTAGGCTGCTGTGCAACGTACCACGTCTGTGCCGTCAAGTCTAGTCCCAGCACTTGAGAGTTTGACGTTAACCGTTCCTTGCCATACGACAAACACAAATTCTGCTTTTTTTGCAACAAAAATTAACGATTTTGACACTTTTGGCAATCAATTAGGTGAAAACAAATGTTAAAAACTTCTATTTTAAAACTTATTTTCTTCTGCATATTCCCGAGAATATACACAAGTACTTTTATGTAATGATAAAGTACTCTAAACAAAAACAAGGTACTAAAAAGGACCCTTGCCGAAGTTTTCTAGAGTCTCCCTTTCCGTTTCGCCCCTGCCTACCCGTATGACCAATATTGAGGAGATCATTTCAGCATCTCCCTAACTACTTAACATGTGTGGTTTGGCGCCAAATGTAGGAATATCAACACTTTAGAAAGCAGGCATGTTTATATCTCTAATAATAATAATAAGGTAGATATGCATTCCAATATTACTAAATACGTTAAAAACTAAGTGTGTTAAAGTTACCTATAAAGTGATACAAAAGCAACTTTCAAACTAGAATGTGAAACATTTTTTGTTTCATTTATTGTTTTGTTTTTGTTTATTCGTTTTTCTGATTTATATCACCTTTATATTGGTCATAAGATGTGAGGCTATGTACCTTGAAATATTTCCACATTTCCATGATTTCAGAGGGAGACTTATGTTCACACAGTCCCAGACGACCCGTGATATTGATATGGTCAAAAGAAGAGAGAGAATCTAGAAATTGGATTCACTCACTAACTATTATAGTGTCCATTTTAATTCAAAAGCTGAAACTTTATTGCAAATAAAGGCAGGCAAGCCAGCTTCAAGAATGATATAATGCGATATTAGATATTCCATGTATAGAAATGAAAGAATCCTACAAAATCCAAAGCCCATTTATACCTCTATTAAAGCCCTATAATGAGCTAACATCCGCAATAGTTTTAGTTCGGCAAAATTCCCCTATCACAACCAAATACATATAAACACAGCCCACACAGCATAACTAATGTGTGTGCGTGTGAGATTCTGGAATATGTACTCCTGACAGTAGATCATTAGGTAAAGATATACCTAAGGTATAACCGTTCAACATATTATGGAAACAAGACCTTTGCAAGACTGATGCAAACCAGACCGTATTTTTTGGAGGGGTGATGAACGAAAATATTAGAAGGTTTTATATTTTTCATATAAAGTACTTGGCGGAAAAGGGGGTATTGGGGTTGCTGTTCTTTGAACACTGACTTGGAATTTTTCCTACTGTTCCAAAACTCTCGACCTAGAAAGTCATTTCAGTGCCAGTTTTATTTATTCAATTTCTGTCATAATTTTTCATTATTTTTCGCACAGAAATTTAAGACGATTTCTGCCTTTTGCCTCTTTGAGTCTATGATTGTCTTAGAGATGTCAATATTTGCTGATATTTTATAGAAGTCGGCAATTAGGATTTTCACGTTTAGATTGCCACACAATGTTCCTTTTATTACACGCTGCCACTACAGATAGGGTTGCGGCGTTGGGTGCCAGTTGTTAGCAGGTACGTCAGCAGGGTACGATTAAGCCCTGTTAATAATTGTCCTTAAGGACTGAGGGACAGGGAAATATTAAGGTCAGCTGCTGTGAAATATTAACAGAAACGTTTTGGCTAATTTTTTGTGTACAGTCTGGAAAAGACCTTGACTATTTTGGAGGAAAGTTAAATTATTTCACTGGGTAAGTTTTTGAAATCGCGTGCAAAACGATAGGTACACGGCCAAGGACGGGTATGAAACGGGCTTTTTAGACTTGAATACTGTCTGATGTTGTATTATATATCGTAGTATAACCATTAAAATGGAAGTATATACATAACCGAAACGCCGGAAACATGCAAAGTCTAGCTGATTAAAAAAAGCTGAGGAGCAGTACAAACTGCATTTTGGGTAACCAGTAACCAAGATTTTGTAAGAGGAGATAAAACATTAAATTCTCATGATTTAAGTTTTACTATAGTCTGACCAGAAAGAGCTGAACCTGAGACGGAACAGGTGGCGTTATTTTTGTGACTGCACTCTGTACTCTTGAGCTTGCGAGTCGTTTTTCGATATGAAATCTGCACTAAACGAAGAGATTCCTTTTTAAATAAACAAAAATGGTTATTGCTTCAAATCAAGACATGTCTTGTTTTCATTGAGGACATACCTTCCTTTTCTGAGGAAAACAATTAGCGACAATAGACAACAGTGTTTTTCCTGTTGAGTGCTTACTGCTTTTTATGGGACCAATAAGAATAAGAAAAAGTCCATACGGTATTATGTAATGTCCTTAATGACTACTATTTCCGGCCCACTGATGGATTATCATTCAAGCTTAATCCAGCCATCTGGTTTGCCAGCTAATGATAAGTCCATTAATAACATACAGTTAAGTTTATTAGAAATTAAATAATAAATATCTATAAAGTTATGCTGAAGAAAAGTTCACGAAGTCCTTCTGTTATTTGATCAAATGGGCGTCTAGTGGTTACTTGACGGGTCAATTAATTTATGGCTGAAAAGTTTTACTTGTAAACTTTGAAGGAATCTATTTAATGAGCGTCCCGATCCGACATAATCAAACTATGTTCACTGGCTACAGTAGGATATAAATTAAAACTCGAACCTTCGTTAATAACTGTAAACCTATGAATAGGTAGAGCGTACATATTTAACTATACTAAAGTCTACACGCAGTGTCAGTACGAAAATAAACTAATTCCAAGCATAAGTACGGAGAATAATCACAAAGATCCCGCCAACTGTTTTGTCTCAAAGTTCAGCAATTTTAGGCAGACTTTCACTTTAGTAGCTTGCGTTTTGGTATACTAGAGGAACAGCAGTGTTTAGACTTCACATCAGAGAACCGATCTTGTAATCAGCTCCATTAGAGCCAGTTGATTTTATCGACTGAAAAAAACTGCTAAACAGTTAGAATCAATTTTGGAACGGAAAGCGTTCTAGCAAGTGGCATTATATCTAATCGTTACTCTATGTACGTTATGTTACGTTACACGGCATTCTTCCATTAATGCAAGTACAGTTTCTGTATTCATGCATTTCTGTTAAGAGCAGGATAACAGCTCAAGTATCTAGAAAAGAAAGTATTCTCTGATGTCTACTTTTATGTTTTGATCAAAGGAATCATATAAGCGTTATGGGAGTTTTGACACTTCAAGCTAATCGAATCAGAGTCAGAGCTTCCAGTTGATTTGGACGTTATCAGCCTGCTTCTTGTTATGATTATGACTAGAATTGGGAGTTTGGCATTTTCCTGAAACCCTCTTGTTTCATAATTGCATTTCGTTATGCTGACGTTGACTTCTTTTCGACACTTCGGTGGTATTGTTAGAAGCGCTTGTACTTTTACTTTTTGTACTTAAAGAAATGTAATTTTGTCACTGTGATGTGGAAAACGAGAATGATTGCGTTACCGTATGAAATTTTGGATTGTTGAATTTATTTATATTTATTCGATTGTATTACTGTATTTTAAATAAGTTGTTAGTTCTTTTTATTCACTGCAGCAGATGTTTTAGTTTATGCTGGTGCTGTTTGTTGGCATAAGAAGTTGATGCTACACATAGTACTGTCGATACTTCTGAACATAACAGTTCTTCAATTTTAATGCCTTTTCAGCACTCAACTTTATGAATAATCGACTAAAAACTTCAATTAAAAATATTGTGATGCAAGAATGATAAAGTTTAGTTAAGTTTTTGACTTTAGAAACTGCAAAATCAAGATCACAAGATCACAGTGTTCAATAGAATTAAGATTCAAAACGTAGTCCTCTTCATACTTAAAGAATGTAATTAACTGATACGCAAGGTCGACAACGCAAGGTTGATGTCCAGCACAGGATACGGTTCCATCTATTAAAGTTTCTATACAGCCGCGAAACACATCAGTTCGCATCCCTTACTTGACGCTTCGCAGTTAGCAAAACAACTCTAGCTAGTTATGTACTCCAAATAGAATGCATGCTAATATTTCGTCTCCCTGACTGCCACACGTATCGGTCCTTCCCTGTGATGCCTTTTATAGCCATAAATCAGTGGAAGTAGTCTGTGTACGTAATTGGGCCAGATTGGTAATATGAAAAGAGGGGCGGGAGGAGAGAGAATGAGGTCTTGACATTAAATTGTATTTCATCATAATCATCATAAGGCGAGCGGGCGACAAGGGGCTAAGACAAGTCCAATTTGAATGGAATCTGCAGTCCGTCTTGTTGCGGCTGTTCCTGTTGGAATGGGCTGTTAATATTGGGAGCTGCGGCCAGGCCCTGTGTAGAGTTATTATTACATTTTCTCTTATGTTCATATGCATTATTTGTGTATGATGGGCGAGGTCCTTTGGCCGGGTCTGGCCTTTGGGTGCCCCCATTATAACTTATGGAATTGCGCATACTAGGCCCTTCGTAATTATTTTGGGGACAGAGCATGCTTTCTATTATTAAATTTAGCCTTGGTTCCATGTTTTGTGTCTCCAAAATTGCAAATTCTTCAAAAATTCAATTTACATACAACTGGGAGCCATATATGTTATTGTGTGACATAATTTTGTTCCTACTAATTGCACTATCAAAAATAAAATATACATATATACATATATACATATATATTCAGAGCCAAAGGGCGGCTGCCTCCATATTGGAATATACAGACAACCATGCTTAAATTGAAGCCACAAGTAACCTCTTGTGTGAACCAAACTAAAATTGTTATTGAATAAAACTTTCCCCTTGGAGATGAGAATGGAATTTGTCTTGGACCTAGTAATAAGCATATTAACCTCAAATTTCCGTCCTATTTCGGATTGAGTTATTAGATGGGAGAGCCAGTTTTGTAAACCAAATCAGGCAGAGACGAAACTATGATTCATTCGGCAGACAGACGTCCGTGGCTTAGGGTTACTGTGGCGGGCCGCCAGGGGTGCCATGTCGAATGTATATAAGCAGTTGCAAACTAAACTACCTTTAACATGGCCGTCAACATACCCTTTGCATACTTTGCGCCCCTGAACTGCGTATATACCATTAATGATGTCGTATTAAGTGACTAGACTTCAAATCAATAGTAATTGGTTAGCAATGTAATTAATTTGCTTAGCTGTTGTGAATACCATCAGCAAATAACACAGTGCATTTTTATTATGTATACTTTACTAGCATTAGCTGTATTACCGATTACCAAAGTAGGATGATGCAAATTTTTGTACAAGTACAAGTACAAACAAGTACTCTTAGTATAAGTGAATTAGATAAACGTTGTTAAGATTTTCACTTAGCTCATGCTCAACGTACTGTCAATAGTCAATCTGTCATATGTATCACAGAAATACAGTAACATTTGCTGTATTAGGATGGATCCATGTTTTTAAACAACCCAGATTTCAGATTTTGTGATTAATAATCGATAAAGCTACTTAACTTCATACTGAAAAACCTTCTAATGGAGCGAAAAGCCGAAAAGCTGATTTCATGACGTATTTTGTTAAAACTCAAGCTAATAAAACGAAACGGGCAATTCTGCCAATGCCTCAAATTGTTCTTGACCCTGTCCTTTTGTTCTTCAGGACAAGTATGAAACGGCTTTAACAGTTAGTCAAGCCAGCTTATGTTTAGGTAGAACACATATTTGAGGTGGAGAAGGCTACCCCTCTAGCTAAAAATTTTAAGTACTCCTATTTTTTTCAAATATGCACACCTTGACCTTCGTAGGGAGGACCTTAACTTTTTACTTGGCTACACAAATATGAACATGAGCACTTTCTCTTCAATAGGTACATATGTGTGTAACTTACTTACAAGTTACAACAATGTCTGAAAATAATTTTTGTTATTTCTGTTGTATTCATTTCAGTTGATGCAATGCGTCAGTGATGCAAATATGCAATTGTTCTTAGATCACATAAGATAAACCTAAAAGTCGCTAAAGGCAACCATGGAACTGGGATCTACGTAGCTAGATTTTGTCGTTTTGCAATTACGAGTTTCATGTCAAAAAATTAGATGAATTAGAAATAATGCGAGCACAAATATTGAACTTTGGGCTTTCCATTAGTAGTGTCATTAATGTATGAAAATTCGCCCTTTGTTTATCATTTCATGGGTCTGCTTAATGAAAAATAGAAACTTTTCAAAATGAAAAGGCAATATTTGGTCAGAGTGACGGGAAAATGTCAACTTGGACAAAAATTTAGGACCACAGAAAAGAAATTATAACGGGGTTTAGGTTACACTAAGTTACATGAATTTGGCTGCTGCCAAAATTGACATACTTTTGCGTTATACTAGCCTTAAGCTAGGAACTATATCTAAACTTATTAACTGAATCACACTGAAAGTAGATTGTTACTAACGCAACTGAAAGGAGTAATTGTTTTACTACTACTTCATTATCTATGATTTCATTGAGGTGCTGTACCAGTGTTACATATTTGGAGCACAATTTGCATGACTGTATATGTATGGCAACTTCACAAACAATTGCAACACTAGGAAAAACATGAATATGTATCACCGACGCTGAATATAAAGAATGTTGATCCAACTATGGGTGTGATTCCTGCCAATGTTACTAGGTCCAGGTACGGTAATAGTATCCCTAACTACTGCGTGATGTCTGTATTAGGGGATAAAGACAAGCCCCTCAAACCCAGTTTCAGTGTTGAGTTTATGCATTACCTACAGTTCCTGCTCGGCGCGGAGCCGCTAAGCCTAAGGAACGTGTGACTGTTTTATAGTATATACTTTACATACGTTTGACAACAATTTTTACCTCAAATATGCAGGTATTTTTACGTTACGTATTTAGGACTCGCCTAAATTTTGACTTTTAAATTTAGAAGTCAACATATGAAAACAGCATGAATTTACTTTTTTTCTTTTGTGCTACGACATTATCGCTAATTTAATTTCAAGGTCATTATTATAAAATTATGTCTGTAGTTCTACAAAAGTTGACTAAACACCAATTTTTTAACATGGAATGTACAAAGTAGTTGGTAACGGCGTTAAGAAATCGTCTAAAATTGACAAACTACAGTAACGCATAAAACTGGAAATTTAAAAGTTTTATTTTGAACTTTCTCAAAAACTGAGCTCGTAAATTTAATTTTTGAGGACGAATTTTACTGTAAATTTGCCATTTCAGATGTCCATAATTCTCTTCTGTCTAATTTTTCGCAACAATATTACAGTACAGATTCGCTAGCACTGTACAATAATAACAATAGTAACAGTTTAATAGCCCAACTTTTGCAATTTCAGTTTTATTTCTGCATTAGTTTGCGTTTAAGTTTTGACACATTTCATAGTTTCTTGCATATATGACTTTTATGAGATTCTTAGGGGGTAGGGTATCCTGATTTTCAGATCCTAAGATTATTATTACTATAATAAATAAGTAATTTTCAATGCGATAAAGGTGAACGTAGGGATTTTTTTAAACATTAGGTAATTTATAGGTCCAATTAAATGGTATGAATTTCCTACTGAAAGGACCTGTACCCTAATCGCATTGGAAACGCCGTTATAGTTTAATGAAGAAAGATAAGAAAACGTACGACCTTTTTCGCTATTTTTTAAACGACATCATTTGACAAAATTTAATTTTGATTTATAGCAAATTCACATTTTTTTAAAATGTGTCACTTTTTCAGAAAAACGTGTAAGTATGCTCTGACAAAGGCAGAAGAATAACCTAAACATTTGGCAATATAAATACGACAGTACAAATGCAAAGTCATAAAAATAAATAGTCACTTACAAAAGACACCGAAATTGGGAGATAACATCGTTCAGTTTAGCGTTTCACCTACAGCACTAATTATTAGTCAAATGATTTTTAAAAAAATTGCCACTGCTACAAAATTGTATCACCTACACATACATATGTAATGTACGACAAATAATATCTATGAATAAATACATCTACAAATAAATGTAGGTATATATGAATGCTTCGTAATAAAGCTGGATTACCTAACTTTAACACTTCCATAAACACAAGCAGAGGTGGAAGCACAAGCACAAGCACACGCACAAGGACAAACACAGGCACAAGCAAAACCAATCAAATGCAATATCGCTATACTTAACGTCTTCGCCGCTCAATTTTTTGCCCGTTGTGTTTTGTTTCGCTCACTATTTTAATAAAATATAAAATACATATTTGGCTTGAAGTTCTAAACACACACAGGCGAAAGGCTCACGCAGCGTTGCGTCTTTTTGGGTGGCTTTTACCCCCATCATACAAGCCAATCTTTCGATATGTATTGCTATAGTAAAGCCCCCCGCTTGATCAGCTGCATCATTTTTCCAAGACACCAACGATTCGTTACTGTTATACTAAGTTTCTCGTGAAAACAACGCTTTTTACATCTTTTTGTTGTGCCATACAATACTACAGTAGCGCACTGCAGAATATTTCAGCTGATTGGCTACTGACTAATGAGTGACGTCCAGCATTTCGCTAATTGGCTGGCTAGGCTTGGGAAAAAGTTAAAATTTTTGAAATAGGCGTTGTGCTTGTGCAATTTTTGCTTTGTGTGAATCCGTTCTGTAAGTGCGTTTGATAGTCTTAACGTGATTGCGTGACTCCTGTCTAATAGACAAAAGATGGTAAAAACTCAAACTTTATTTTTATTTTTATATGTATTTTGCGAAGTTTATTTCGAAGTTTTTGAAGTAAATTACTTATCTAGCGTAAAGATGTTGTTACAAATATAATTAAGAATTAGCCACTATGGTATAGTATAGGAGCAAGTAACTCTATATTTTTTCGAAAATTTCTTATACATAAATACATATGTATGTTAAAATTTGTAATCGCTTTTTCTTCGTCTATTTAAATGCATGCGTGTTTTCAGAAAATACGTATAACGGTTTAATAATTATAAATTCAATTTTTATACGACCTATAATTTGTCAAGGGTTAAATTTGGATACAGATTGCTGCGTGCTGTATTCATATTAACCCGACTGTATACAGTAAGTCAGAAAATACAAAAAGGCCTGTCCTTTCACCTTTACCGTCAAAAATCATAACTGTTCAATTGGGCAAAATTTGCATCTTTTGAAAATTTGCTGCTCTTTTGTCGAACGTTTAAAATGTTCGAACAAATTTGGCCAACTTAGCGATTTTTTTGCAGTAAAGTTACTTGCATTACTGCATAAAAATATATTATTTACAACTATTATGTTAACGCTTTGCAACACAAAACATAAATTGTCAGTATATAACTGGCGTGCAGTCACATGTACTGTACTGATCTTACTGTTTTTCTTGTGGATTGACTTACGACTGTGTGTTTATAATTAGTATTGTTTTTAAATTAGTGTTGTTTAATTCACATTGGCAAGTAACATATTGTTAGGCTGCGATTTTTTACACTTCTTCTCAATACGACTCCTGTTTTGTAAATATTTTTTAACACTTACTTTTCAATTCCTTTACCGGATTAAACGGACTGGACTTATTTTAGTCCGAGGTTTTGGAACGGCAAGTCGGACTAAACGGACTAAACGGTTTAAAATAAGTCTGCGGCTTAATTTTAGTCTGACCCCATTCCAAAACTACCTCAGGACTAAACGGATTTAACATGCACGCTTAACATTAGCGTGCTTAGTTAAGTCCGTTTAGTCCGACTAAAAAGCAGCGCGCTAAAAGTTAAGTCCGTTTAATCCGGAGGTTTTGGAACGGCATTTATAAGCTGAATTTATAAACCTTTTAGTCCGATTATAATTAACCCTTTAATCCGGTAAAGGAATAGGCCCTTACTTGTGGCCTATGTAGAGCATTTCGACTCAAATGTGATTTGACTTTTAAGAATTTTTTTAAAAAATTCCTCATGGATTAGATAATTGTTAAACTTATTTCCACAAAAAATTCAGCATTTAAAGCCAGCGCATTTGCATTCGGTTTACCACAGGCAGTTAGCAGAGTGTACTCTTGCTGGCTATTACCAAAAAATAGCAACTGATATTTTAACCCTAACTTTTTATGGCACAGTTAAGAATTTTATAGGGATACGAGCGGTGGGATGGAGTGACTTCGTTACAACACAAAATAGAGAAGTTTTAAGCATTTTAAAAGTATTCTAAAAGCACTTTTAATGGTTTTCTCACGTTAATTAGGATTTATCTTTTGTACATGTATCATTTTTAATGAGCAAGAGCAGTTAACACTTCTTTGTGGTAAAGAATTAGGCTTTTACTTTATATTCACCAACCATTTTAATTTTTTTCTAATATTTATTTGATTTGCGCAGCGATAAATTGTTGTTGCAAAAGTAGTTTTGAAATTTATGAATTTATAGATTTTTCTGATTTTGAAAAATTATGTAATAGATTACATAATAGTAAAATAATTCTCATCAGATCATGTACCTATTGCAGCAGCAAAACAACTAGTCGGGGCTACATCCGAAATCATCTACGTCTAAATAAAGTGATTTCGAAGACAAATCAAGCAAATTCACAAACTCAGATAAACAGTACGACTTCACGGATAAAGAACCACAAGCGTCTTCTTCCTGCTTATGCGTGGTTTGACTTTTTAATTTATTGATCTGAAAAACTTGGTATGTTAAAAGTTGTCTACAGAAACCGTTCGTTCTGTGTCTTGTTATTTATAGTACTTACATACGATTAGCAGTCTACTACGTTGATTACACGTGTAAGACCAATTTAATGTTAATTTTCTGAAACAATTCGCATCTTATTTGCTGCAAGTATAACATCAACTGAAACAGAAACCTAAATAATCAGATTTAATATTCTAACACAGGCTTAACAACACAACAACTGCAATTGTAGCAGGAGTAGTTGGTTTAGGCTACACATAGTTGGTTAAAAGCACAGCAACATTAGCTTGATTTTAACACATACGTCACTCTAGCTCAGGACCAACATGATCACACACGAATACAATAAGATTACTTCAACGTATATATTTAACGTAAGTTGAGATCAAAATTGAAAAATGATGCCCGCAATTGGACGCCACATTGGTTAGTCGGTCAGTCAAATCGAGAACATATTTAAGATATGTCTTGGCCATACCACAATTTCCAACAAAAAGTTGGTCCAGTCTTAACTCACTACGGCTCAATCACAAATCGACTTGAATCATTGCATATCAACTCGGCAAAGTGGCTGAAAGTCAAGCCATGTCAGCTGCAGCTGCTGCTACGGCGACGACTACTACTTCTACTACTACCACTGCTACAACTGGTACTACTACTGCTGCTTCATTAGTTACGACTGCTGCTGCTGCTGCAGCTACGATTACTACCTACTACCACTGCTGCTGGAGATACGAAGCTACAACTGCTGCTGCTACAGCTACGATTACTACGTGCTGCTGCTGCAGCTACGACTACTACTTATTACCACAGCCACAACTGGTACTACTAGTGATGTTGCTGCAGCCACGACTGATGCTGCTACTACAGCTACGACTACTTCTACTATCTCAGCGACAACTGGTACTACTACTAAATACTGATGCTGTTACAGCTACGATGACGACTACTACCACTACTGCTGTAATTACGACAACTACTACCACTACTACTGCTGCTGCTGCAGCTACGACAATTACTACTACTACTACCACTACCACAGCGACAACTACTGAATAGTGATGCTGCTACAGCTACGATGACGACTACTACCACTACTCTGCTGCTGCTGCAGCTACGAAGATTACTACTACTACAATCACAGCCACGACCGGTACTACTACTGCTGCTGCTACAGCTACGACGACGACAAAAACTACCACTACTGCTGTTGGTGCTGCTACTACCAACTACTACCATTACAACGACTAAAGCAGCAGCAGCTATATACTACCAGCTACTACCACTACAGCCACTAAAGCAGCAAACTACATACTACCTACAACCAAATAAAATATTAAATTAAAATATTAAACTGGGACACTCACGACTGTACCCCGCTTGCGGTACCCCCGCTTGCGGGATCGGAAGTCAGGTCTCAAAACTCGCCCTAAACTTATCATTAAATACCCCTAAGCCCTAATACTATGTAGTAAGTAGTAACTATTAACTCCCCCCATTCGGTAGCTTAGGAATACTCTTGTATTGAAGTTACTACTCGTAGCCTGGTATAACTTCAACACAAGGAAGAGGTGAATCTGTGCGCAAAAAAGTGCTCGAACACCTGGCGGGCGTAAAAAAAAAAAAAAAAAAAAAAAAAAGAATTTTATAACTATTGTCTGCCCCAGAATTTATTATATTATTTTTTCAAACTCCAGGACAGGTCCGTTTTTGCGTGTCAAAATGCATCCTATTTATTATATAAAACTAATACGTATGAAACATAAATTTTAAAAATATAATTTTTATAAACTTTTGTATGTCTAGCATAGAGAGCCGTTTTTACAACGAGTTTTGCACAACAAAAAATGCTCTCTGATAGGACAAAATATGATTTTGAAACGTGCCAACCAGAAAGTGCATAAATAAGTATATCTAAAAAGTCGTAATTTATAACGGCGCCTAAAAGGTGCAGTCATTTTTAACAATATCTTTTTGGGTTAACAAGTTGTCATATATTGTTACCATAAGACAGTATTGAAGCTTAGTTATCATTTTTAATAGTGTTAATCATTTTTATTGAAATGTCATAGTTGTTCAAATTATGTCAAATAGTAAAGGTGAATTTAGTTAATGTTTCTTGGTCACATTTTTGCAACATCATAACATTATTTTTACTTGCAGTGCAGTTGCGAGGCATATGCAAGACGAAGAAACTTTTTTAGTAAAAGTTTTGCAACATTTTAGCAGTTTTATACTAACCTTGCAATTTTGAACTTTTTAATATTAAGCTGTACGGAAGTACAACGTTAAAAAACATTCATTCCTAAGGTTGGTTCCCATCAGATAAGCAACAATAAGAATACTCCCTAGTTGGCTTGAATCTTCATAAAGAAATTCCAAGGACAGATTATTGACACAAAGAAGCGAAACCTTTCCACCTAATGCTTCATCAACATATGGCATAACAAGCAACATGTCTTACGGTAGCACATGACTTGTCAAACAACCAATAACATTAATACGTAATGCATAAAAATAAAGTTTACTTTCAGCCGAATGAACTGCCAATCAGCGAACAGCCTAAAGCCGCTTAAGCTCCGCCCATTTTTGACTAGCCAATCACGGGGCACCCAACATTGGCTGAAGCTCCGCCTTCATTTGACTTCTTTCGTATTAGCTGACATTTTGGCGTAGCTTTAAAAGTAGTCAGTCCAGTTTTGCCTCTGCTTGGACTTATGATTATTAACTCATTACTGCCTTAAATTATTTCTTGTTCTTTTCCTGCTTAACAAGTAAGACTTATATGTTATATATTTATTGGTTCTTTCAATTAATAATAGTTTTTTAGTAGAATATTAATATGCAGGAAAACACTTTTTTAGTAAACGTTACGAGTATTTGGTACTTTTAAAATTTAGAATTCGGAATCAGTAAACATTTTTATCTAGTTTCTCAAAAAATGAAACTAAAAAAATTAAGCAGAAACTAAGATACACAAAGTTTTTCATCAGCCTTTGTTCTAAACATGTAGTGTTAATGTGCACTCATTTAAATATGTAGGCTATAAAATATTATAAGCTTATGGTTGAATAACAGTAAACTAAAAATAAAAAGTGTTTTTATACTGTATATCGTGGTATATGGTATATCGGGGTCACATTGTATTTTGTACTAACAATTTCTAGCTAATTATTTGGGTATCTTTAAGAATAAAACAATGTTAACAGCATGCGACTTCTTTTATTATTATCATCTAATATGAGCTGCTAAAATAAGCTGTGGAGACAATTCAAGAGAACGCACGACGTAACGACAGTTCGAAGTTAGATCGGCTTGCATGAGAACAGAAAGGCTTGAGAACAATAATTGTCGATACAAAATTTCAATGGATCTTATTGAGCCATAAAATTATTCAGTTTTGTTTTTGTAACTTTCTTTACTTATCTACCATCATTCGCACATTTAATTTGAATATTACAAACGTAATAGCATGATGAACAGCAATGCAAAAACAACATAAGAATAACACAATTAGTTATTTATGTTATTACCTATTAGTATCGATTTCACTATCAGTATCAATTAGTATAGGTATATATGACAGTATTAGTATTACGTATATACTTAATAGTATTAGTAAAAACAGTCAATCTCTTTTTTCAATTAAATTGTTAGTTGAAGAAAAAATTAAATACCTAATTATCACCTAAACTTTTCTACATATTTCGAACTGTTACGGAAGTGCCAAAGACTTTTCAGAATTCCTATAAAATATTATTTTGTTTTGATTGAAACCTGCTGAATTTTATCAATCACAGCCGAACTTTGACTTTTAATGCAGCTGTAGGCAACTTCTTGTTATCAATGCAAAACTATGCCATCATTAAAAAACAAATAGGCGCCTAAATATTACTGAAACTACGAAACTATGCAACATATCTCTTATTTTGATTATTTATTATCATGCATATTATTCTCTGCAGGGTTCCAGCTTTTTAACCGAGAGGAAGCGTTGCCCAAAATTTTTAACGTCCAGGTTTTTTTGGAAACAATATCAATTTTTTTAAATGCTCTTGCTGAAATTCAGTAAATAAAATGAACTTTATGAATGGAGCGTGTTCCGCAAGATCAAATAAAACGAGGGGGGGGGCTGCACGGCTGCGATGCTATAAGTTCTGGAGAGGGGCATTGATTCACGCTGGTTGGACTATTTTCTTGTTTTTTTTATTCAAAATAATTTTTTTGGCTATTAAATCAGTGACTGGGAGTTGAAAAATGCTGAAGTCTGAAAGGGGGTTCTCACTCGGCGCAATATCTGAATTCATTATCAGAAGTTCCTGCATCATAAAGTGAAAGTGAAGTTACAAACTTTTTTGCAAAATTAGGAGGCAATTATCCTTCAGTGTTTTATAGAACAATCCTTTACTTTACAACAATAAGTGCTACTTGCTACCGTACTGAGAATTTTAAATAGATTTTTAACGAAGAACATGAGATTAGTTCAGTTTAATTATCGATAGGAGTTCTCGTAATCGACCCTCAAACAGACCTGACCTTACTGAAATTACAATCGAGTGCCATAGCTATGTGCATGGCTGTCAAGAATCCATATTTGATATTTATTCCAAAGTCCTATTTAGTATAGCAATTTAAGATTATTTTGCACCGTGTTATGGCATCGAAATTGATGATAGACGCCTAGTTTAAGAAATATGCGCCCAGATCATACAGTATAAGCCTTTTATTAGCTATAGTTATTACCATAATATAATGTTTAACTGTTAGAATTTTCTGTTTACTAACTAGTTTTATGACTTTTCTGGCGCGGCTTATCAAGCAAGCGTAATATTATAAAAATTTTGTGTAACAAAGTTATAAGTAACTTGATTTTTTGATTGCTTTTGATAAAACTTTTCAATAGCTCTAAATCAAAATCTCATGAGGGGTACAGTAACCATATTCGGCAAAATTAAATTAACATAAATTGCGGCTCGCTAAAGTTATGCATAAAATTTAAATTACGAACAAGGCTCCACGTATGAGCTCAATAGAATATGAATAAGCATAAAGGTAGTCCTTTGGGTATAATATGTATGCATCTACCATTTACAAAACGTTACATATACATAATGTTGTTCAAATGTTTATAAAGTCAATGCAAACCACGAGGGTACCTACACGTTCCGTTTCTTTTTTAGGTTTTGTTTGTGATTGTGATTTATGTTATACACAATAGTACATATGTAGCTAAGCTATATTCTTATATGCTCCTGTATGTGTAAGCCAAACTGAAGCAGAATTCAGCCTTAAAATTATGCCAATAGAAATATCCTCTCATTAGCACAAAACTTAGACACGTTGCTAGTTTGCTACTTTTGGTGTATAGTCCATACATTATTATTTCATTAAACTTTCACTGTCCCGCATTGACATAACTTTTACCCCTCTGAAAGTTTGTAATCGCAAAATATGTTTACAAGAAATTCATCTGAATAGCTGCAAATAAAGCCTATTGACATTATAAAGCGTTATTAACCATGATGTCAAGCATTAAAATAAAAGGGGGCACATATTTTGTCTTTAGCACATCCCATACCATAGGGGTGCTGTTATCTGGTCTTTCAAGAGGGGTTTTAAATATAATTTTTATACCCCCTCTTTCCACCCTGTTCTACAGAAAGGACACTAAACAATTTAATATACATAACCTGTGTATGTACGTAAGCTAAACAATGTTATTAAATACGCAAAGACATCGAATGCTAACTGGCAATAAATTTCTTATCGGAAAAAATTTTAGGCCAACTTTGGAACTACAAAATATCCCAAATTGGTCATAAAATATTTTTGCATAATTTCAGTTTTAAGTGGTCTTTTATAATGGCGACTTTTTCTTGGGCAACATTCGGCTTTTTCCCAGGCGCTATTCTAATTTAGTACCTAGTTGTTAGCTCAAGCTTTCTCTCTGCCTAATCTTTACGCCTTTTACTCTGGCTACATATTTTTCGGTCCAAACTTTTATTGCAATGTGAAAACGACATTTCATTTTGTTTTATACCTAATAACCATTATAAAGCCAAATGGTTGATACCAGCCAGACGCTATCTGAAATTCTCAAGCTTGAAACATTCACGCTTTGGCTGTAAAACTTTTGATGGCAACCCTATATTTCGTTACTGTAGAAAGAATGTGAACTTCAGAAAAATAAAACAAGTACACAAGCAACAAACAGCTTCGAATCAGTCCATTTCTAGTGACTCAAAAATATTGTAGCTTAAAAAATTTATCATGATTCGTTGAAAGAAATATTGCCTGAACAAACGCAGCCGATAGCATTTGCTACAGATTGTAACATAGAAAACATCCGTACTCAATTTTGTATTTTTCTTGCAGAATGAATAAGTACCAAATAAATTCAAAGTTCAATGGCAATATTGAATTCTTCTGTTTCAAAAACTGTCCAGCCTAGACTAGATTTGCGCTGCGCCCGCGTCAAGTGTACTCTGCTAACTAGTACATTGGTAGAAATTCACGAAAGGTGTTCGACTTTTATACTCACTTCTAAACCGTCATTTCGAATAAAATGTACCACTATGGCTTTAGAAATTAAAGAAGGCTGTTTGATAGTTGCTGACACATTAAGACACAAAAATTTGCCGCACGACATATGTATGTATATAGTATATACATATGTTGTGCGGCGAATTTTTTTAAATTTGAAAGCGGTCGAGCACAGCTATGTTTAGATCCGTTTCTTTTTTTGTTGAAGAATAACCAGGCTACGAACTAGTTCCCAAAACAAGAGTATACTTATTGCACTTATAACTATGTAGTTATTAGTAAAAATATGATCATGTTTAAATCGAGTTTAGCGTGTAGCCTGTGTTTAAGCTAAACACCTTTTGCGTATCATCGCAGCAAAGTGGGTCACTGTGGTAGTCTGCAATTTATTTTGTGTCTATTTCAGCGGCTGCCAGGAAGAGGGAGACTGCCCCGATTGCTCGTCCGTACAGCAGCGGAACTCGGGTGAGATGTCCTTTCGATGTCTGCCAAGAAACGCAAGTCTGCCAATCCACATCACATCGTGACAGATCCAAAGCAGTTGGCAGATATTTTCAAACGAGGTACAAAAACATATTAATTCAAGCTTAATCAAAGGATAAAATGAGAAGCTATCCTTGCCATGTAGTTGCAGTGCTGGGCCCACTTGCTACGAATTGAAATTATATGCATTGCGAATCACTTGCATAGCAAGTTTGAGACTTGTACTGTATAACAACCGAATAATTGACCCCTGGTAGCGATGACCTAGCAGAATACTTGAATGCGATTATTTATATTAAATGTTTTACTTTCTCGAACTTCTAGAGTGCTACGTTTTTGCTTAATCTGAGTTGATTACATGTAAAACAGTTAAGCTAAGTCATTCTCTTCACACTCTTCCTAGGTTCCTTTTTCAATCAAAGTTTCGACATGTTTTAATGTAACTTCTTAATTTAATTTTTGTCTATTCCACTAATCTCATACAACAGTTAAATACTGTACATAGTATATACTTCCGTATAAGGTACAAACTTCAGTCAGACCTATATACCTTAAACGCGAGGTGTGCCTAAGTCATAAGCACCATATTGATACAAGTGATAGTAATTAGTAAATGATCTGAGTCTATAGAAATAGTGACAAAAGTTGAGCAAGTTCAGTGGATGAGGTCATCCCCAAAATATAAAAAGCAACTAATTTCATGCCCCTGAAACTTGTTTAGCTAAAGTCTGACCAAAATTTGCTGGACCTTGACACAATAAAAACACGCTGTTTTATTTGAAAAATTCGAATTGCAAGAACCGAAAATACAGCGAGTAGCACAAAAATCACGCCATTTCAGAGTTCAAAAAGTTTTGGTCAGACTTTAACGATTGCATGAAGAAGCGGATTTGCTTCATAACGAAACTTTATGTACGATGCCGTTTGAATATTAACACCCGAATTCTCGATTAGTATTTGTTGCCTTCATGTTACAAAATATTGTAGCCAAACTTCTAATTTAGTGTTCCCACACTATGTATGTATATAGAGCTAAAGAAACGTAACGAAACTTAACCATTAAATTACGTTTATATGTTATATATTAGTTCAAAAAGTTTGTAGAAAATTGCAAAATGCAGAACTTGTCATGACATATCATACTTTTGATAAATCGAACGTACCCATATATAGTTAAGTTTAACTTAAAAAAAGTTTAACTTAATAAAAAGTCTACAAACAACTGTGTAGGTAAACCTAAGTCATACGGTACATGCCGTAATAAAGAGCAAGAATCATAGGTTTTTTAAGTTTTAAAAAATAATCTAGATACAGACTATATATACTGTACTTTATACTCTTGTCATATTCTTGAATATTACTTTTTGAGCACTAATGCGAAAATCAACCTTAAAAAACTCCACTTGTTTGCATCAGTTTATTATTAAAAGTTTTTATTAGTGCACACCGCAATGCCCAAATTAGCTGATTACACATGTACATGTGTGTTGGTTTGTCTTACAATACTACGGTCCCCGTACGTACTTAATTTGTATTGCTATAAGCGCAATGATGATTGTATGATTGCACAATAATATTTTGTTCCACAGGGCAAAAAGAATGACAAGAAAACACGCCTGAGGGACAATTCCTGAAATGGATTTATCGGATTAGATAAAAAGTTATTTTGCCAATACAATATGTTATCATCTATGAAACCAAACATTAGTTGGTGTACAAAGTATTTATAACTATTCCACTTTAGAAAAAAGAAGAACCCTCAGGGTGTAATATAGCGTCCCTTTTTAAAAACATCACTGTTAACAGATGACAGATTCTTATGGATTGCTAGATGTCATTCATACGGATTCATACACATCGTTGTGGTGATTCCATCTTTTTGTCGGCATCGTTTAATGAACCCCTTTGATTACGTTCGATGGCTTGTTAGGGCTGACATGTTTGCAAACATTGGTGCCGAAAGGGAGGAAAATAAGGTACGCAGGAGAAGAAAGGCTAACAAATGATTATAGTAGAAGTGTGAGGCGGCGGTACCACTTAGACTGTGTCACTATTTCATTGGCGGAGGCCGCTTTTGGAGTAAAACAGGATGAAACTATTTCGGCAGTATGATTTCTCCTATCGAGAAAAACTGAGCACTTTTTAAATAGATCTAGTTCAGCTTTATTCGATCTGAAAAAGTACGCTTTATTTTCGTAGTTTTTTTAGCCCAACGACAAATGTTCCCCCTTGTTTTTTCTGCCGCTGGTTATGAGGAGAGTGAAAGATGACGTGCGCCAAAACACAACACATGTCATTATCACATTTTGCGCCACCCAGGAGATGACAAGCAAGCTTTTAAAACCACGCTTCTTGAGGGGAAATCCTCCCCCGAGTCCGCGAAAGGGGGGCAAAAAGAGAATAAAAAAGCAGCGTGTCGCAAAATTTATAGACATTATTGGTTCTAAGCTTAATAGCCGTATATTTCGTGATTGGATGACAAAAATTTCCTGCTATTATTGCGAACATGTTGCTGCGCACTTTTTGCGTTCAATCTGGATTTTTGCTAAAAATTTGTTGCAAAAATTGCTCAAAAATTGTGCAAAAGGCAATATTATGGAGCCATTTTTCATTTTTGCAACTTTTGTTTGCTGCCGACTCAAACTCTGATATTTAATGGGCTTCCTTGGAATTTTATGACTCCAAACTTTTAAATGCTGCTTCCAGAAATTTCAACTAAAACTACAGCAGGACAACTACACAGGAAATATAGCAAAATTTATCTCAGCCCTGCAAAAACTGCCATAATATGTTGCCAAAGCGGTAATTTATCGAATACTTAAGCCAAAATGTAGCACACGGGACATTTACTCCAAGTCCCATTAATATAAATATACTCCCTCCACAAGACAATATTATGCGGCCGCCCATCCATAAGTTTCATAAAAATGGTAAGACTAACAGCTGACACCCACGGCCCACAGCTAACTCTGGAAAAAGCTAATTTATGAACAATTTTTTCAAGCCTAATGGGCCAAATTTTTAATCCACTTTTTACCTTCAATACCCTCGTTTTTCCTATGCACCACATTAGTTACGTATTTCACTGAATATTTATTCAAAACTTTTTCCAAAATTTTTCCTGGAAGTTAAAACAGATAAAACGTAGGTATCGGGGCTAAAATAAAGTTTATAGAACAATTATATTTGAGGTCATTTTTCCGTTCATAACTTGTTGCGCATTATGTAACAAAGTTGACAAGTGAACTTTTAACAAGGAAGATGGTGTTAACATTTTTCCAGTTCAATTGTTTCGTTTATCGCCTCAGAAGGAGCCGATCAAACATTAAAAGTATTCATAAAAATAAAAACTTCGCTCTCATAAACTTTGCACCAGAAAAGTGGTTTTTCAGAAAAAATATTACCGTACGCAGGGACCTGTACGATAGATTTTAATATGAAAATTTGGACAATTTATGGGTGTTGAAAATGTTTCAAAACTTTCTGACGTTGGCAACAATTGCGGTAGCAAAAACTCGTTTCATAAAAATACATTCGCATTATACATACGCCTGATATTGTACGCTTCATTGGGTTAATGACAACAAAAATTATGCGGCACAAAACGCGCAAAGACAATAAATTTGACTTGAAAACTTTTAAAATTTTATGATTTCTGGCTGTTCCAAATATTTTGCACAAATGACATACAGTGCATTTCATAAACTACAACTGCACCACAACCTGCAGAACACACTAACCAGGAAATACAGTATACCATAAAGTGTTATACAAAACAGTAACATAGGTATACAAGGATCACGCCAAATTATCGAAATAAAACTTGTCAGTGTGGATTCCAACAAAGTAATATGCTACACTATTTTACATGGATAATACGTACATGGATTATATTTATTATCCTGCATAATCCGTTTCACGGGAGAACTTCAGGTTCAATGTACTTTTCGTTCCCATTGCAGAATCTGATCGATAGTTCCAGCAGTATCACACTGCTCCACGCGCTGCATCGCCAATATGTTTTGTGTGTATGTGCAACTGAGTGACGGCTGCTGATTTTTGTCTGCGTATATGCAATACGTAATCAATCAATACATGATAACGGGGGAAACAGTAATATTTTTTCGCAGCCGTGTATAAGTACCGCAGAAAAGCATTGTTCATCGCTGCTTGGAACTGTTATGCTCAGATCAAAATGGAGCTTGCTTCAATGCGGCGGGATGCTTAAAATCGTGTAGTACTGTTTTCTGTACGTAGTCAAGTTAATTAAGAATAATATATAATGGATAGTAGTAGAGTAGGTTACGCAGTGTAGGCCTGTCACGGTAAAAGTGTTTCCCCTAAAATTTGTCCCCCCAGACACTTTTATCCAGTTAAACGTGTCCCCCCGGGCACTTTTATCTTAATAAAAGTGTCCCCCCGGACACTATTATCTGGATAAAAGTGTCCTTTGGATAAATGTGTCCCCCTATAGGACACTTTTATCTGGATAAAAGTGTCCCGCCGGACAGTTTTATCTAGATAGAAGTGTCCCCCACTACAAAATTGCCGTTGATAGTTCAGGTTCAGCTTCTGGTTCAGGTTTATGTTTAACTTATGGTTCAGGTGCGACTTCTGGTCCAAGTATTAAGTTCTGGTTCAGATGCGACTTCTGGTTCAGGTTCAAGTTGTGGTTCAGGTTCAGGTTCAGGATGCACACATAACAAACTGAAGTTGCACCTGAACCATAAGTTGAACGTAAACCTGAACCTGAACCATTAACGGCAATTTTAGTGGGGGTACACTTTTATCCCAATAAAAGTGTCCGGGGGGACACTTTTATCTAGATAAAACTGTCCGGGGGACACTTTTATCCAGATAAAAGTGTCGGGAGGGGGGACACATTTATCGAAAGGTGGACATTTTTATCCAGATAAAGGTGTCTGGGGCGACAGTTTTAACTAGATAAAAGTGTCCGGGGGGACAAACTTTAGGGGGGACCCTTTTATCCATGACAGTGCGATACTTAGGGAACATAGCTGAAAGGTAGACACTGGGGCAGCTCACTCGTGCACAAAATTTTGTAAATGTATCTCAACATTGAATCCATTTCAATCTGATCCTTTTAGTCCATTTTAAGAAATGATGTCAACTGATGACCAAGTTTTTATTTTTTACAGTATTCCTAGTAATCTGTACCTCTATTGAAAATATACGTTTACGTACAAAACTTTTTTTCGAATATTTTAAACGAATTTAAACTTTAAAACTTTTTTCACAAAACTATGTACTTAAATTACTAAAAACTCAATTTATGACATAATGGCATGATCTAGAGTTTTATTTCTTTACTTTTGCAGTCACACGCGGCAACAGCAGCACCTCGAAGCCGTTCAGTTTCGCAACATTGTGCACGCGTGATTGGTCGCTTTTTATGATGCCATGTCGTTTTTTTATTACGTCAAATTGGCCAAGAAAAAGTATGAAAAATGCATAACCATCCCCTCTTTTTCTGCAACATTTAGTTATTCAGTATTAAAAAGTTGATCATAAAAAGCGTCACATTGCGCGCACAACTGTTGCCAAACTATCCATCTATTTTTCCGGGACCACGAACTCATTTTTCGTTTGCAAAGGCTATATTTTCAATTTTTATGACTTCGAATATTATGGTCATTAAAATTTTGTTGCAAAACTTTAACGCTACTTTCAATGTGCATTCATTTTGTGCGTACAAAGGGGGCAATTGCGAAAATGTACAAACAAAATTGTTTAAGCCAACAAATCTCAAAAAAGTTTCCATTCATAGTACAATATTTATTGGCAGCGTTGAATTCGTCTTCATATTAATATGGTATTTGGTGCATGGTATTTTAACTAATTTAACTAATTAAACTTATTTCGTCTTACGGTTGGACTCGTAAAAACGTAGTTTATGTAGCTTTGCCGATGCAAAACCATAAATTTATGAGTTGCAGGAAAAAAGTTCTGCAACAAGGCGCTATTTAAAATAAATTTTTATGACTTTGAAATCAGTCGGGATGCCGAAAGACCACCCTGGCTGAATAAGTTAGCAAAAAATGAAAAATTGATACTTTCGGTTCCAATTCAAGGCCAGATTTGAATAATTTATATCCTTAATAGTGTACTAAATTGTTAGCCAAGGTTCGATAACTGGCTTCTTGGGAGGTGTCGTGCCTAGAAGTTATATTTCTAAAACTAAATACTATGTACATACAGCTACATATGTACTACTCATTACCAAAGCGCCTAACATCGTAACTACAAAAAAGGGCCTAACTTGACTATCTTAACTATTTAGGGCCTATTGGATTTACATTGATATTCGAGTTAGTGCAGATGAGTACCATTTCAACCGATGGCTATTATCGAAAACAAGTACTAATAACTAAAGGCCTTTTCATAAACTGATATTAACTGGATTAGATTAACTCATAACTCAACGTAGGATTAACTTGATTGATTCATTGAACTTTGCAAGAAAATGCAGATGCTGGTGCAGATGTTTACTGCAGATTTTGTACAAGGTTTTATAAACTTTCGTCAATTTTAAGTTGAGTTACTATTAATGTAGTTAATCTAATCCAGTTAAGATAATTTATGACAAGGCCCTAAGAAATAAGAAATATTTTGACAAAACTTTTTATATAATTACTATTTTCTGGGATTATCGTTACTTTACCATCTCATACTCTACGTTAGGATACGTAAGAGTCAAATGAATGAGATTTCCCTAATCACGCTCAGCACCTCTAAAATTAATAATAAAAACCTTCACACGTATGTAACATTGGTGCATTGCTTGCATTAATTTCATTCCATCTTCCAATAAGATCTAAATCTTTCTGTAGAAAATCATAAAATTCCATTTGCAAAAGCCAATTTTCATTGAAGCGACTGGCATTTTAGGTATTAAGGCTCGTGCTGTAAATATGATGGCTTAAAAAACCATAAAAATCCCTTTCCATTTTCAGAATCGCCCTGTTTAGGGCCAGTAATGCCATAGAAAAATAATATAAAACTGAAATATACTGAAATGATAGGCTTTCCTTTGGGTTTAGAAATCATTTTTCGCCAAAATGACCAAAGTCGTAAACTCTGCCGGGCTCTAGGTTAAGCCAAAAATTCCCGTATTCTATAAATTCCCCAGATATATAGAAAATAATAACCCTTTTGGCCCCTAAAATCCTGGAATTCAATTAAAATTTATGACAATGCATAATGCTTTATTCGAAATAACCCGAAAAAGCTCGGCCTCCTTATATGACATATAAATGGTTCGCTAGAGATGAATTATAGCCCTCGCGTCTGGCTGTTAGCGTGAACCACGCATACATCTATGGCCCATAACCTCACTGACAACGACGTAGCTAGATTATTACGTAATTTGCATATTTGCCGGCTGCTGTCTAATAATCAAGCTGACTTATCATAGTTATGCATAGCAGCATACTGCTGCATTCTTAAAGTTCCATAATGTTAGGCCAGGCTCCCACTATGCAGAAATAAGAAATAAAAATAAACAGTAAAAATTAAGTAATGTAAATGTCAGATGCACAAAATAATAATAAAGAAATGAGCCCTTTTAGTTAGCGCTGAACATAATACATACATTTAAGTATAAATTGAACTTCAGGACTAGTTAATTATATGATAAAAGGGAAGAGTTCCATCCTAAAATCGATACGGTTTTTCGGATTACGTACACACATTAACGAGCGACTTCTCCAGAAAATGGATTTTAAAAAATATACCAGTCGTATTCATCGACCGCAACCATTAAAACAAAATAAGAAAGAGTGTCATATGTACCTTATCTTTCCTATTATCGACTTTCTTCGATTCTTCAATTATTACGGCACCTAGATAGACGTTGATGAGGGACATACAGTTTATATCGCTCGGCCCTGATTTCTTACGCCGGCAGGCAAATAGCTTTCAAAAAACTGTTTTATGAATGACATTTGGGAGTGCACCGAATAACAATGTGAAACATTTTATACACAATTACATAAGCTGAAGGCCATATCACAGGAGGGCGCATGAGCGGATGCATTGTATGGCGTACATACGTAATGCTTATGGCATTACTTAAGAACAGTGCCATAAGCTGAGATAAATGTCCAAACGGTTCCAGCATTTCTGCAGTGACATTTATCACACCGATCTTGTCTTTATGTGAACAATATTTTTTGTGCTGCCAAAAAGGCCTAAACTAGGGCGTCGCCAATTATTGATGTGTTGGTAGGAATTTTTGCAAAATGAAATTTTTTCTGTTCATTTTTCATTGCTGGTTCGGGGCTATGGTAGAGGGGCTGGAAAAGTTATGTACTACATAATACATATTTGCTGGAAAGTTTATCATGTAGTAGAGCGCACATGGTGGGGCTCGTTTTGATGGATAAGCCTAGGCCATAAGAGCATAAGTTAAGCATGTTCGGAATGCCTCTTAGTTGTCAATATAAATCATTTTTCTAAGCCCTCAAGTAACCATCTGTTGTCTTATAGTTCGCCCCTGTAACCATTGGAATCTAGAGTTTCCTGGCTGGGGGCTGGGGCCTGAGCGGGCTCTAATAAATGACCCGTCCCTGGAAACTAAAATATTCCATTTTCCGCCGTGTCAAAATTTTCTTGATGATTTCGGCTCGGCCCCTCGCGGCTACAGGCCACGGAAAATAAATCTAGATATGCTACATAATAACACAAACTTTGATGCATAACTTTTATTTGTTGCCCGCTTCAGTCAAACTTGCCCAGTCTGAGGACTACGGTTGTCTTTGGCTGGCTGCTCCGAGTTTCATTTCAATTCACTTTACATTCAGGTCCACCCAGACCACTCATCATTTCAGCAGCCAATAGTGATCAGTGATAGATCGTCTTCTATAAGATTAGAACGTAGTACGTAATGCGATGCTATTATGACATAATTAAGGATTTGCTTTGCATTTATACCATCTACGGCTTAGTGGTAACATGCTACATGCGTTTCAATGAAAATACATACAGCCTGTTTTACACGATAGAGAAAAACGTGGGGTTCTCCATGCGGCAGGCTTTCAGATGCTATTAGGATGTGCCACAGGGATCACCCGACGTGATTTGACCACCGTATGAAACAGGCTTGAGGCTAGTGGCTACATACTTTCATGTAAAGTAGCACCTGACATTAAGTACACAGGTATCAGGATTGTACATCCAGGGCGTACAATTCGCGCACACGTAGGGAGTACACAAATACAAACACCTAGATACTTCGCCATGAGAAATTGAGGCGGTGGTTATATCTCCTAATTTGTGACAGATACTCCCTAGTCTCTAGCTGCCAGTTTTTCAGAACGCAGTAATCAAGCTACCAATAGGCGAATGGCATGCTCTTATTATGCAATTACAAAAATACTGATCTATAGTGAAATTGTTATGTGCCTATATTTTTGTGAAATTATGGCAGTATGCAGCAGTATTCGTTTGGATTAATTCCGACTAGCATTTCTTCTGAAGCGTTAACGTCCATCAAAATCCATTTAGTCATAGCGGCGTGAAAGGGTTGCGTCAAAGGGCCACACTAGAGCTCATTCATAACGCTGAAAACAGGCCAACTGGAACCAAACTTGGATTTATGGTATTACAAAAATATAATACAGACTGCTAAAAGCCATCTACTTTCGGCTGCCACTGGCGGGGATTCTTGTTATTAGATAAAGAATATTCTGATCATAATAAAAATATTATACGTACTTTCTGCTGCTCTTGAGAAAACCCAGAAACATAAAACTACAGTAATGTATAACGACTAGTGCTAGACAGCCTACCGTGGTCTAGTACAAAATACTAATAGGAAATATTAGACGTCCGGTTCATACTTGACTTGTCCCTATCGTTTTGTACTTAAGCAATTCGAAAAAAACTTCACGGCTAAATGACCCATTTTTTACACAAAGAAAGTATGTGTTATCTCAAGTTTGTGTGCAAAAAAGTTTAAAACGATTCTGTCATTGCTTCTCAATAGCTGACCAAAGATTGGCATTGTCCTTATGTTCTTAAGGACAACTATGAACCGGTCGTTAAAGTTTCATGCAAAGTACACTTAAAGTGTACTACATATTTCTTCAAGCCTTTGTGGCACATCATTGGTTTGAATACTTGTAGATTATCAAAAAGTGATTGAAATGACCGTTTAGTTTCGAATGCCAAAGTCTGATGCCAATTCTGAAGATTTACATTTGTTTTATTCTGCGCATGTAGAAAACATTGTTTAGGCCTGAAATCCACAGGTAATAATGAATAGAAGATAAAGATACATATGTACATGGGTCTATTTCCAGCCTCTGGCATATGGAAGATATACGTGACATTCTGTCCTTGATGTGGCTTATCAGCT
This sequence comes from Trissonchulus sp. WLG1_4, assembly GCA_030248245.1. Taxonomy (NCBI): domain Eukaryota; kingdom Metazoa; phylum Nematoda; class Enoplea; order Enoplida; family Ironidae; genus Trissonchulus; species Trissonchulus sp. WLG1_4. The sequence continues at coordinate 86,332 of JASANF010011541.1, forward strand.
CATTGCTTCGTTCGACATACATAGCTCTTTCACGTCTTCATTTCAGCGGCGGGGGTGACTTCGACTTGAATTTGAGACATGTCTCGATTTGTATGAATACCCCCTTCCTAGTATCATCGTTGAATGAATGCAGCAGTGTCTTGGTTTTAAGGGGGTTGATGCCCTTCTCGTTCCGTTCCAACACGTTATATATGTAAGTTGAAAACGTAGTTCTTAATCCTCGTAGTTCTCATTTATAACAGTATGACCACAAAAAACCCTTTTGTCCATCCATTCCTACATTAGCAGACATTTTATCCTAAATTCACGACATGTCCTGATTTCAGGTGTTACCGCTCCTCTGGAATGAAAATTCCGAGGTTTGTTTTCAGGGGCTTGTTTTCTCCGATGATATAAAATTCTAGAGTTTTTCCAAAAGTACGTAACAATATTGTAAAGTAGGAAATTAGAACTTTAATTGTTAGTATAAAACATTATGAATAACATAAAACTTAAAAACTGCAATTCATTTATGAATAACGTAAAAAGGACTACATAAAGGACATACCTACCTACATGTGTACATACATATATAATACCCATAACATAAGGAAGACACCTTTTAATATTACATGTGTACGTACAAATACATGAATTGCATGATTTCTCAATCTTTGCAACTACTACTTAGATCCTGAGTGTTCCAGTGCCTGTTTTGTCCTTCATAAAAGTGTGGCTTTTTTGGTTGCACTGCAGAAGGCAAATCAAAATTATAACCGCAAGATTAGAAAATCACTCCACAACCTCTTTTGATTTAGCTCTGTTGACACTGCCTTTTTCTAGAAAAATACTTAGGATGACAGTCAAAGCTGTTTTGTTTTGACGTTGGACTACGTACGCCCTAATTTGTTGTTTAGTAAGTACTTTCAGAAGCGATTCTGACTAATGTCCGCTTAGCGATGAAAATAATTGACAATTAAATAACGATAAACTATAAACAACTGAATTTTAAAAAATTTTATTATCAGTATAATTAGTTTGTATTTTTTCGCTGGCATTGAGTCATTTTTTCACAATCTTTATGAACACTGTTGATCTTGCCGCTGGAACTAACGTATAAATTCGCATTAAAATTCTTATTGTTAGTAGTTAATCCTTATTATTGCCTTAATATGCATTTAGTTTTTGCCAAAGATACATGGAAAACCATTGAATTCGCCTTTGTACAATGGTCTTGTTAATAGTCTGAGATTTCAATATATATGTACTGTAGCGACCAAAATTACTTGCGACTGACTCCGAAGTCAAAACAGAGTTTGAGTCACTTAATTCCGGAGCCAGAGTATGTTTGTGTCTGTAATTTAGCTATGTACCTATTTCGTAAAATTTTGTAACTTACTTAAGATTGCACATTACGATTATCGCTATTGGAATAAGATGAGTCATATTTCATATTATGATTAGTGCTTACAGTACGCAGAGTTATAGTGATCAGCCCTTACATGCACTAAAACATACACAGTAACTGTACAGTAAGTATGTAAATGTACTGTCAGTATTTTACTGTCGTAGAAGTACAGGAAAAGTCATATCAGCGTCCTAGTTATGCATTTCCAGAAAAACATTTCATAAATTTTCAAATAGACATAATTGAAATTTATTTCGTAAAACTTTGCCTGCATTTTTGTGAAATTCAGCAGACACTGGAAGATAAAACGAAGTTAATATTTTATAGTGTATGAAAAATCATAGGTTATTTTACAGTAACGCTTACTGTAAGTCATTGAAGGTTATGGGGGGCGGGGTCTGCATTTATGTAGTTTATCCGGAAAAATCATTTTGAAAGAGTCTAAAACTAAATGTGCTTATAAATAATCCTTAAGATAATTTTTTAGTTATCTTCTAAAATAATATAGCAAATGTCTTTCCGACACCCTGAAAACTTTAAAATTCTGTACAAGTTTCCCGCATATGCTAAATTAACACTGTGGAAACGTTGAAAACACTAACAGTCCATTATTTTGAATGTCAAAATTGTTTTATTTTTTGATTTGCGAATTAAAAATATTTTGTCGTGCCCCAGACAAATCAAAAATACCACTTAATAATTGTCCTTTTTGTTTATGCTTAACCTCCAATTTTGTCGTGTTGCAGTCGCAAAGTTGCTCACCTGTAATTACTGCACATATGTGTGTGCGTGTGTATTACAAACTTATGTATATCAAGAGTCAGATTGTGTATGAGCGAGTTATGTACTCTTGCTCTAATTTGTCGTGATTGTTTTCATTGTGTTTTAATAATAATCACGTTAATTTACTGGTGTATTACAACTACCTTGCTGTGTGTTTGATCCCAACAGTTCAGAATATATACCAGCAATGAAATAGTCAAAGAATTAGCTGTTTTGTTATTTAATTTATAGGATTACTGTAGCATTCTAGTGTTTTTAATTTTGTTAAAAATTAAATGTGGTTCAATATCAGAATTTTATTAGTTTTAAGACGTGATAAGGTGCTGTTCTTTTGCTCGCAAACTGAAAAATAACCATGATAGTTCCTGCTTGCTAATTCACCTAAACCCGTGAGTCTAAATTACGCATAACCTAAATGAATAAATGTTTACCCTTAATCAGGATGCAGGCTACGATAAAAGTATTATTTAACAGAAGTGTTCAAATACAAGTTTTCAATTTAACGACTACATTCCGTTTTACTTAGTTTTTTAACGTTTAAATTTTTGCAGCACTTTTTTGCAGCTTCTATAGGAAGCTTGCACGCGACAAATGTCGTGCAAACTTTAGCAATAATTAAATCAGGCTTCAAATGTTTATCAGTGATAATAAGTGAAACTGAAAATTCGGCGAAATTTCGACGTTTAGCCGACAAGCTACCATAAGAATAGTAAATTAGTATGAGTTTTGGAGTTTTGACATATGCAAAATGGAAGCCCGTAAAACTGCATACGCATTTATTAATGCGCGCCAGGACCCAAAGTTGCCAAACGATGGTTTATGACTTTGCAAAATCACAAATTTTTCCAAAAGACACAAATTATAACGGCGTCCGTTCCTTCTTTTCAAAACTTTTTTCTCAAAACAAAATCATACTTAATGTTGCAAAAGCAAAACTGCCCAACATATGGAATTCATAAATCTCGCCTTATAACCGTGGTCTGATTGTTGAAATGAAAGCGGGGGGCGTTTCTTCTAAGCATAGGAGCCCCACCTTCTCCTTATTCATACGTAAAGCCACAAAATATTGACAAGTTTGTGATCATTGAGGAGATTTCATGGGATTGATTAGATTTCGAAGCTGTCTTATATCACGACCCCTGTGCCATTTATGTTTGTGGAATCGAAGCCGAAGGGTTTACAACTTGTTCATAAGTTTTGACGGGCTTTTATTAGGCCGTTAGAGTGGTTATAGGTCAGTAGGATTCACTGGTAGCCCGCCATACCTCGGGGAGCTATTAACAAGCTCATGTAAATGTAGCTAGCAAAATATTACATAAAGTGTCTTCAAAACGCGCCGCCATTTTAGGCCTAATATTTCAGAGATGTTATGGAAAAGTGGTAAAACTGATACATCTTTCTCTAGGAATTACAATGCTGGCCCGGGCCCGTTTCCCGATTACACATTTTTCATTTTAGTCCAGTGATAAAAGTCCAGTATGGAATTGGAAAAGAAGAGGAAAATAAACATTATTATTATTACCCTTATGGGTCTAATATTCGAGCCATTTTGACATTGGACCGCCACAATATATAATTCACATATAAATTTGCTCTCTGTTTTTGTTAGATATGCATTTATTGGCCCGCCCCTAACTTTCACATACCATAAGCAGACTTGAGTTATATCGATCGCCTTCCCTTACTTCAGTGAGTTCGTATGTAGATTAAGTTAGACGGGACAAAAGATACTCGAACAGTGATTTCATGGTCTAAGTGAATCGACCCAGTTCTCACTAAGCTAAAATATGAAATAACGAACAAAAATTTTAGAACTAACTGCTGAGTACTGCCTATTGAAATAAGGAGTCGTTCGGCTGGCAAAAGTACGAACAAATAACGATACGATACTAATAGTCTATTAAATCAGCTTGTGGTGTGTTTTTTTCGTAATTTTGCTGGTTGAACGGACATATAACGGCTGTAAGTATGAATCGACCCTTGCAGCTAAAACTTTTTGACTAAATGAACTTTTGCAACTTTTTGAGTCTAATGTTAATTTAGTGTTAAATGTCATTTATGAGCGTTAGCGTGCCTATACTGGTGGATAAGCTTACTGCTAACCGTATTTGCTTAATACAACATTTAAACTTTTATCTACCGAAATACATCTTGAGTGGCCACAATATTAAAATTTCACATGGCGAAAAATGATACTAAAGTTTTGTGGAAAAATTCTTGAAGAGTCATCGTCGTGTTTGTTTGTACAGTAACAGGCGGCTCTCATAACGTATCTGCGGAGTTCAGACAGTAAATCTTAGCTTAATTTTCTGTAGTGTACTCAAATTTCTTCCTATGTTTACTATTTGAAATATGTATATAAATAATATAGCCTACCTACAGAGAGAGACAATTTACGTGTTACTATATAGTACTTTAATTCGTGTGTACTGTCAAGTCAATATGTACCAACTTTTAAGCTAAGAAATTAAGAAAATATGTATATTGGCTATTACTGTAAGCCTTAAGTACTGTAAATGTAAACGCATAAACGTCTGCTAGCTAGCTAAACTGACAGAAACAATTCTTCTCTTCTTATACTTGGCCATTTACTTGTATTTTTTGCCATAGACGGTTGTATTCTACATAGCTAAATACAATGAGAATTAAGACGAGAGAAGACTAAGACAAAAAACGTGAAAAGCTTGTGGTGAAATTATCTAAAGCCACTGATCACAAACAAGAAAAGTTACCAAGATTCATAAATGTTATCTTTACTTTTCTTTACTAATGTATGTGAATTTTAACAACAGTACAAGTTACTTAAAAATCGTTTTAGATTTAGACTCAATGTTTAGCGAATCAGGGGAAAATCGTTGCATTTTGCTAAGCGAAAAACTACGTACATTACGTATATATGTACGTTATTATTATTATCATGTTCTCCATAAAAAGGACAATATGTTACAGCTATGTACCTATTTAAATATAATAGTAATGTAATTAAGACTGTTTAGGTCTATCCATTATCTACCTATATATGTGATTGAAGTCTTGAACATCGTTGGTTAGAACAAGAAGATGTTTTAGCTAAACATTTTAGCTACCTCAATTTCTGCGATTATAATATTTTGTCCTCTGTTGACAAATAAAACTATTAAGCTACCAGCTAAGGAGCTGAAAAGAAAAATATAAGCTGTGTATGTGATTTTGACTAGTTATAAGCTAACGTATGTACACAAACTAAACCCCCTTTTTGCTACTAAGCAAACACAGCGTATAATAGGTGGTATAAATGTAAGGAAAATGAGGTCCCGCAAAATGTATAAAATATACGGTAGTCCGTCAGTATGCGACGTTTGCAGTTTCAATATGCAGTATAATATGCGCTGCTATTTGCAAAACTTTGCCGAGTTTACCTTAGAAACTTGCTTATAAATAAGTAAATAGCTTGATATTTTCATCGTATGTATGTTTAAATACGCCTTTTGTACTTACGTATAGCTAATAACACGCATATTTTATATAGACTGTTGAAACGGCACGCTACCTAGCTACCGTAAGCGAAATATTGTGGAAGCTTAGCTAGCTATTTTTAAAAAATTTCAAACCTCAGAAGTCCAGTGATTTGGGAACGACCAGGCTATGTATGTATGTATGTAATATACTATGTATAGTTTTCAAATTTGGCATATTTAAGGAACAAATTCGACTAGCTAAACACAATGAAACTGTTTTAAACATAAATAACATAGGATTGGGTCATGCAACATGTATACCCAAAGTGAGATATATCAGTTGAGAAAACATCGATTAAAAGCTCAACTTACACAATAAGACGCTGCCAGATTGCAGATCTTGTCAACAGAGATATTCCTACACCTAAATCCAATTACAAAGTTAACAACTAAAAAAGTTACATGGCTAACGTACTAATTAAGTGTTATCCGAAGACCTTGGTAATAAAGCAAAGCATATTATATGTAGTATGGCATTGCATAGCTTATGACTTATCCAATGTCTACTGAGTACTGATTAGATGACATTTATTGTATGCTTGTCTTGGACCAACTCCAAACTTAGTCCACAAGATATTTTCAAATAAAATAGAACATCTTATTAATTGATCATTGTTTCGGGCTCGATACTATATATTACGCGTTCCGTTTCTTTTTACGCGGCCCCTAGTGGCCGCGTATATACTATAATCAGATTCTCGGAATCCTATGTATTTTTGGGTAGGTCAATTTTCCAGTGTTAATTAACACTGGAAGGGCAGGTAGGTCGATCAGCAAGTGATAGATTCTGTACTGCCTGACTGCCTAGTGCCTGCATTGCAGAAGATCAGCATGCTGAAATTTCAAAAAGTGACTCCCAGAGTGCGCTCGAACCACCACCAACCTTCCGATTAAGAATCGAACGCTCTACCAACTGAGCTAAGCCGGCCGTTGATAAGACGGTGATGTAAAGCAGTGTCTACTGAAACACATGAGAAAGGTTTACATGCTACAGTTGTCACCACAGTGACACTCTATATGTTGAACAAGAACGATGATTAATTAAACTGGCCAGTCGGCAGCAAACATTGTATCTTTAATGAACTACAGTTAGCTATATATTATATAGTCATTGAAAATTTAGTTACCTCAATTTATTAGTAGGCTTACACACCTTTGAGACTTCAGTGGATTACATTTTTTAATGCTTCGCTCTTTGCCAAAACCTTGCTCTAATTTGCGGTTAGGGCCGCGTTTTATATTTCCTGCGGAATATAGACACTGCAAGGTCATGATCAGTACTCAATCAGGAGGGACACTTCTCACTCAGCAGACGAGCTTGTTATGTATCTAGGCTCATATGGCATTCATTTTAGTGACTCGTCTGGTTGTAACACCAATTGCATAAAGTCAACAATCAACATCTGAAAACAATTTTGACATGTGTACACATAGTGTCTGCTAATATTTTTTTACAGTTGTTTTTGTAGTGCAACCATCTAATTTCTCATATTTTATTATTTCTTCGAGTTTGATTTAGTCTTTTGCATGCGTTAATTTTTAGTAATTATTTTGTCACTAAAACCAAAAGTACATAATAGGGAAGAGTATGACACTCTTCCCTATTCTAGCTAATCAGCCGGAACGATGCTCCGGCCGAAATAGCCCATTTACGCCTTGATTTCACCCTGATGAAGACACCACCGATTTTGTGTTGGTAATGTGCTAAAATGAGGGGGGTTCACCCCTGAAATCATGACATTTCCCTGATTTGAGCGGGGTCCGCCCTTGAATCAAGACATGTCTTGATTCGAGGGGGGACCCTTGCCCCTGAACTCAAGGTGTAAAACGGCTATTTCGGCCAGAGCATCATTAGCTAGAATAGTGAAGAGTGTCATACTCTTCCCTAATATGTACTCTTGCTATAACTCAGTACATATCATGTGAGTGTTTTATTATTTGAATTGCACAAAAGTCCTCATCCGTTTAGTCCGATATTTTATTCCGAAACCTATGATTAAAATAAGTCGTCTGTTTAAGCCGGTAAAAGAATGGCTCCATAGTAAAATTCCACGCAGTTTAGTGAAAGTTTCGGCAAACGAGGACAATAGAAATAAAGGTATAGTCAATCAAAATAGAGTGTTTGTTGTAATGAGCTGCTGACTTATTTCCTATTTCTTGCTTCTCTAGTTGTATACGTCTTTCTTTAATTGTAACTGTTTTTGTTTCAGATACGATCGTTGGCGGCGCGGAATCTGACTCTGCCTGGTTGTCGGACAGCCACGTATGTGGTAACTGTTGTGCTGAATTTTACTCTCTCTGCAGCTACCTCCGCCACAAGCAGGAATGTACCCAAGAATGGCCAGTTTTAATACCCAAACACAATAGTCCAGCCCCAACTACCTCAGATAACCACAACCAGACCGCTGCGGCGACGCCTATGGAGTTCATTCTCAACAATATTCGATGCCAACTGGCAAACGCGGCCTCCAGGAACGCTACTGATGGAATCACGCCTCAAACCTCCGGGGCGACGGATGATTCCAGTAAGGAAGAAGGTCAGATTCCGGGGGCTAATGGAGACCTAGATGTGACTCTAATTCAGATTCAGCAACAGCAAATGGTGCACATGCAGATGCTGCGTACACTTTTTGCGCATTTTTTCGGCGCTGGCGAGGGTCTGCCTAACGGGCCGGCCAGCCTAATTGCGCCCAACGCGCTTTTATCACCGCCAAATAGTTCACCCACTGATGCCGACTCAACCGGTCACAATAATAACCAAGAGTCAGAGTCGAAAGCACCCATGATTGACGCTCCACAGGGCTCAAAAGAAGCCCATGAGATGTCACGTGACTTCGACCCAGAAGAAGGTATGCCTGATTTATTTCAAGTCCGCTCTAAAAGTCTTCCACCCCTAGATTGCTCCACGGAAAGTCTGTGGCTTACTTCCGGTATGAGTAGTCCGAAAAGTGATCCGGGATGTTTTGGGACAACGGATGATGGTTCCGGAATGCAAAGTCCGTGCTCCACTGTGGGAATGAGCTCTATGGAGGGTCTTAATGACATTGATACCCCCCAGTTAAACTCCCCCATGCCCCTGTTTCCATCTGGAGCCCCCCTTTTGGGACTGGCACAGAGTGGATCACGTTTTCCCCTTCCTGGATTCTTTAATTTGAATATGTTCCCCCCTACGCCTACCAGCAGCTCCTTTTGCATGTTCCCCCCACCTAATCTTGGCAGTTTTAGTCATTTGTTTGGGGGATCTTTAGGGGTTAGTAACGGGGCCCCGTCTCAAATTCCTCTGACATCACCCAACCGGGAAAATCGACCGCCCATCGATGGAACTATGGATGACAATTGGGAATCCCTCATGGAAATAACGGAAACTGATGAAAATGAAAAAATACAAAAACTGGTCGACAAATCTGAATCTTCCAAAATCACCGATCCTAATCAGTGTATAGTGTGTAAGAGAATTCTAAGCTGCAAAAGTGCGCTACAAATGCACTATCGAACGCACACAGGGGAGCGACCATTTCGCTGCAAAATATGTCTTCGTGCTTTCACTACCAAAGGAAATCTGAAAACTCACATGGGGGTGCATCGAATGAAGCCCCCTGTAAGAATGTTTCAACAGTGCCCTCTGTGTCAGAAAAAGTTTACCAATGCTATGCTCTTGCAGCAACACGTTCGATTGCATTCACATGAGCAGCAGGTCCCTTTAAATTTGCGGGCAGAACGTGCGCCCATGTTTTCCATTGGTCCGGAGAAGCCACCCATCGAATCTACCCGGCCACTGGTCGACCCTATAATCAGTCCCCCAGCTATCACCATCCCCAGTACCTCTCAACCTCTCTTGTGCCAAAACACGAGTCCACTTAGTGTGCGATCGACTATATTGGAGCCAGAATCACAATCGGAGAAAGAGTCTATTAAGCAGGAACAGGAAGAAGAACAACAACAGCAACAACAACAACATCAAGAGCACCAGCAAGTTCGAAACCGAAGTCACAGTCAGTCAGCGTCGTCGTCGATCGACTTCTTCCATTCGGGGCTTGAGAAGCAATTGAGTGTTTCAGCATTATCGGAGGAGGAGCAGAGGAGTGGTGCTGGGAGTCCAGTATCTTCTTCCGTGCCCCCTATGTCTTCCAGAGGTCTCCGAACGCCCCCCTCTTTCAATATCAGCAGCAAATCATCGCCAAAGTCCTTGTGCGGGTCACTCACCATCCCTCAATCCAATCCGTTCTCTTCCGTAATGCTGCCCACCCCCCAGCAGGTAGCTCTGATGACCGGAAAACCCAGTACTACCTGCAATATCTGTTTCAAATCGTTTGCTTGCAACAGCGCTCTAGAAATACACTATCGAAGTCACACCAAAGAGAGGCCCTTCCGGTGTCACATTTGCGGTCGGGGATTTTCCACCAAGGGCAATATGAAGCAACATTTGCTGACCCATAAAATCAGGGACATGCCGCAGCCCTCGTCCACCGGGAGTGCGAGTCCAGCCGTCAGTTCTCACGGGGGGAACTCGGAAATGACCCCGTCACCTGTTCCTCCTCCTGTGGGTCTGGAAACCCCAAAAACGTCGAATCCTGGCCCCTCCCCAGTGCGAACGCAAAGTCAGGGCGATTTTAAGAATGGATACTGTAATAGCAGCAACAGTGAAGGTCCAGGAGCTGAAAGATCGCAGTACTACAGTGATCTCAGATCTCGCGAGAAGAGTGAAAGTGAAAATGAATCAGCAGCGACGCTTTCGCCCAACGATTCCAATCCGTTGAAGTCGATTGAAAAAATGTGGGCAAAAACCGAACCCCCTGCGGCTCCCAAACAACAGCCAACTTTATCCAAACATCAATGTCAAGTTTGTTACAAGCATTTCAGTAGCGCCAGTGCGCTACAGATTCACATGCGAACGCATACGGGGGATAAACCTTTTAAGTGCAACATCTGCGACAGGGCTTTTACAACCAAAGGCAACATGAAAGTGCACATGGGCACGCATATGTGGAACAGCGTCACACGTCGCGGTCAGCGTCGTTGTGACAGTGGCGCGAGTGCGCCAGGCGGTGTAACTAATGCGGACTCGATTAGTTCTGACGAAGGCATCCCGCTAGATCGAACAATGTACGCCAATGGGAGTCGGCTGCCGAAACGACGAAGATTTACGGACGAGGGTGGAGCGGAAAACGATGGTCAGCGTCCGACGAGTCCCGGTACTCCTAGTCCCTCGGAAAAAGCGGCGGAGAAGTCGGGCGTGGATCTGCGCCGAAAAACACCGGCCATTACCTCAAATCATTCGGTTTCACTTTCAGCTGCTGCGTCCTTTTTCGGCAGTCCGCAAAGTTTGGTCACTTCAGCGGCCGGTCGTCCCTCGGCCGGTTCGGGTCCTTTTGGTCTCACGGTGGGCGCTCGAATGCCCTTCCCCCCACTTCCTGGTCAGACTGTGCCATTTGGGGCCCCCCATATGTTACCCCCTCCTGGCCTGCCCCTCTACCCTGGGGCCCCCCTCCCCATGCCTCCCTTGGGTTTAGGGGGGGCCGAAGCCATGGCCTGGGTTTGGAGAACTGTTTGCAGTGTTTGCTGCAAAAACTGTGAAAGTCCTGCTGCTCTGGAGGAACACTTGAACTCTCACCTTCAGGCGGCCGATACGGCTCGATTACTGTCAGCGAATGCTCACGATTAATTGATGATTCGATCAGTAATGCATTCTTTTTTATTACCCTCTCAGTGTGCTGCTTAACTGGAATTCGATCATATTATGCTCTACATAGATTCTTCAATTTGCTGGTGTTTTTGGCTTGTTTTGTTTGTGGCATATTTATTCCGTTTTTAAAGTATATTTCATATTTGTATAGGCTGCTGATTATTAACGTCTGACCAAAAACGGCTGAGCCATGAGTTAGTAAGAAACGGGTAAATTTATCAATTCTACTGATTTCAATTATAGGAAAACATAAGAAGTTGTGAAATTCGCACCACCTGCTTTGTTCCTTTGTTTGGCAATTTTCGGTCAGACATGTTCTAAAGTTACAAGTCCAAACTTTCCTGCTACATGGCCACTGAAAAGTTGGCAGCTGCCAATTCCATATATACAGTAACCAACCAACATTACTTGTTAGATCACGGAGTTAAAGCGGAGTCGGAGTCACTTGATTCCAGTGTCAAAGTATATAGTTATACCAAGAGTACATAATAGGGAAGAGTATGTCACTCTTCCCTATCCTAGCTAATCGGCCCGGACGATGCTCCGGCCGAAATAGCGCAGTGTGCTGAAACGAGGGGGGGTATCCCCCCCTGAAATCAAGACACTTCCGGGATTTGAGGAGGGTCCCCCTTCTGAAATCAAGACATGTTTTGATTCGCGGGAGGGGGTACCCCCCCCCTGAAATCAAGGCGTAAAAGCGCTATTTCGGCCGGAGCATCGTCCGGGCCGATTAGCTAGGATAGGGAAGAGCTAGCCATACTGTTCCCTATTGGTACTCTTGGTTATACATATACTCGACTCCGAAATCTAATGACTCCCACTCCATGCCCGTCTGTAGCATATAATTTTAGTCGGTACTGTATACCGCAGGACGCAGTTTCAATTTTAACATTAGCCAGTAAGTGTAAGTGTGTAACAGTAACTTTGGACCTAGGAATCGGGTTTTGTATTTTGTAGTTGTAATTGTATGTTCCAGTCCAAACTGTACGCAAGATTATTTGCCATATACATACTGTTTCTTAAAATAAAATAATTATAAAATACAATGAAGTCATGTTAAATTGTTGTGATGAGATTAAACAAACAACCTGAATAAGAAACGTATAAGCACATTACACCCCCCATTCATTATGCGCTTATAATAAAACACCGAAATTTCGTTGTCTTGAAAAATTCGTTGATTTATTCTAATTCAATTTAATTTAATATTTAATAAGTTGAAAAGTGATTTCTTTATCAATGCTGTTTTAAGTGTCTATGTCGGAATTTATGGTTTCTGTTGTGAATATGACAATTCGATTATGCCCTTTTGTAGCAGCTTTCAATACTTAAATATGTCTTTTTATGTAAACTTATAATTTCTAATAATGTGCCATTAATTTTGTTGATACATCTTGTGCTTTGTTGATGACTTTGTGATAGTCTAAAATTTATTATTGTGCCAATATATTTTGTTATTTGGTAACTGAGTAACTGCTTTTTTATTTCAAAAATTATTACTCAAATATCACTGAATTAAAAAATATTTTTTCGACAACAAGACGACTCATCATTAAAAAACATTTAAAATCATGCGTAGATATGTATTTTATAATTGTACTATAGCTGCTAAAAGCCCACTCCTTTACCAACCGTTTAAGAACTATCGTTGAACACCCATTCCAAAACCTCCGGATTAAACAAACTAAACGTTTAGCCTGTCATTTAAATCATACTAAACAGACTTAAGTAACTATCTACACTAATATGAAGCGTTTAGTCCACTTACTACAGTCGGTTTCAAATGAAAATGGATTCTAGGCGTCGGGATTAGTGATGAAATCGGACGCGTCGGATGATGTCATCCGACGCGTCGGGTGATGTCATCAGACGCCCTCGGTTATGCAATCCGACGCCTAAAGTTTTGCCAGCCAGTAATTAATTAGCTGTCAAAGTTCAGGCCTAAAGATTTGAACAGGGGTGGCTGCTTCAGTGCAATTTATTAATACTACATTATTTTATTGTTTAGTATCTTTAACTAATAAAAATCAAAATTCAGAAGGTAAAATTACCTTATAATTCAAATAAACATCTATTAATCAACATATAAAAAAACTATGAAAAATTTTGCATAGCTTGTTGAGGAAACACCCTCATAAATTTTTCCTGCAAGCTCTCCAATTTCTAACTCTATGATGCAATCCGACGCCCAGCGTGACCCGTCGGATGATGTCATCCGACGGCCTCGGTGATGAAACCCGACGCGTCGGATGATGTCATCCGACGCGACGGATGCTGCAATCCGACGCGTCGGATGATGAAATGGCGTCGGGCAAATCCATTTTCATTTGAAAACGACTGTAGTTTACAAATGGGTCCAGACCAAAATTAAGCAGCTGTTTTTTTAACTAGTTTAGTCCATTTCTAAAATTCGGAGTAAAATATAAGCCATGCGTTTCATCCAGTAAAGGAATGGGCCCCTATACTGGTACATACTTGTCCGTGCCCATATTGGTATATTGTCTAAAACAGCAGTTAATCATATAATATTGTTCCTTCAGACAAAAAACAACCCTAAGTACGGTCAAGTATGGACTTGAGAATATGAACATATTAAAATGTGTTGTTATTATTATGAACCGTAAAATATAATTTATTTATACTGTTATTATGTACCATATAAATTTTGCTTATTTTAGTGTGATGTTTTATATACAGTTGCTTTACTTGTAATGCCCCGTGATGCTAGCTAATAATAATTACGATGTTCACTTGTATTTCAAAAGCGCATACTGACAATTAAGTGTCTAGTCATTTTTGCCTTGTGTGAAACTAAAAAATGTTTTGGAATGTTAGCAGCAGAATGAACACAGCTTTTATCTGTGATTCTACCTACAGCAGTGGCGTGGTGCGAGAATGAATCAATGCTAATTTTAAAGTATCGTTCCGTACATTGCATAATGTTCTCAAAGGGTCCGTTGCACAAATGGATTTAGCGGATTTGATGTTTCATCATTCAGCAAGCCTCTTTCAGTGCGTTACAGTTGCTTATAATCTATAAACTCACAAATCTAAATCGAATCAGACAAATCCATTTGGCGTTTTTTAATAGGACTCGACTTATCAAATCAAAATGATTAAAATGTAACAATGTACTTGTCATATAATGTGATTCTGTTAAACGTCAACGTACAACATAGTGAAACATCAAAGAATCGAAGTAATTCTAACCCTTCACTCACAGCCTAATGTACATACATACATAGGTATACCTATTCAAAGTGCCCGTATCATAGCCTGCACGTACACGGGGTCTCAGTGTCAGGTCAGAGAGGGACTTGTCCCAGATTTTTTGAAAAATTAGGGCAGATTGTCTCGATGTTTCGGGAACTTGAACTCATAACAACGCAAAATTTCGAAATTATGCCTAAACATGGAAATTTTTTCTAAATGTGGATATTTTTCGCGATTTTTTCGCTTTTTGCTCTCATTTGAAGCAGTTTACTGACAATTTAATAAAATAAACTATAATTAGGTAAACGTTTGTAGTGGTACCAATTATTATTAAGATGACTAGGTAAATACCACACTTAATTATGCACTCTTTAGCAAACTACATATATATTATAAAACACACCTTACAAAAAAGTTTATTTTTCGTACTCTAACCAATGTACCTATTCAGATTTGAAGTTTTCTGCTTTATTCTAAAATTTAAAGTCCTACATGCCAATTTTAGGCTTTTATAATTCCCTATTATGAATGACTGTTTCATTTTTTGCTATTTTTCACATTGAAACTTGTCAAAAAACCAACACTCGTGTTATTAAACTTTTAATGATTTTGACAACGTTCATTTATAACCATACGCATACAAAATTTTTCATAAGCATATAAATGTGAATTAGCTATCACATTGTATATGAGAAGGGGCACCTTCGTCCCCTAAACAATTTTGGACATAACGCAAAATTGGAGACAAAAACTTCCAAAATTAGCCACCTGTTACAATTTCAGAGGTTATTTTTGGACCACTTGCAAAGAACAGTTTTGAAAATTTAAGTTAGAGCTCCCCTCTAAAATATTACCGTTATATGTTTGCTTGCTATTAAATATCATTGCTGTAAACTTGTTCTATAAAATAATTATGGCAAAAATCGGTCGTTTATAGCAAAAATTATGACGGCTTATGAGCAGAAAAAATAGTTCATTTTTGTTACTATGAAAAATTAGGTCTATAAAATGGAATAAAAACGGTCAATTTTGAGTCACCAATTTTTTCGCAATTCAAAGTGACTACTTCGGCTGCAAACATTTTAGCTACATGAGTACAGTACGTATGGCTATTTCGTACAGACTACACGCTTATGCACAAAAAATAGAAGATTACACACAACGTTTCTACCCATTCGCATAATCGCATGGTGAATCAAATTGTCCATTCTAAAGAACATATCGTTAACAAAATAGAAATAAAATAAAATACCTATAAAAACACAATAAAATACTAAGCCATATCTTTAGAAAGTAAAATCGAGCAACCCAGCTACGTACTGACTATATATTAGTGGGTGTTTCAATGGATAACACTGCTGAGGCCATTTCTCAACCAGATAAAAGATAAACATGTAGCACGAATTTGGGTCGATTCATACTTACAGCCGTTTGTCAGTTAATCCGGAAAGAATATCTACGAAATAAATAATCACGCGATAAATAAATAATCATGTGATTGTTTTTTTGCCAGACGAACGTCACCAGACATACAGCTGTAACAATAAAATAGATCGTATTTCACAATGTTATCAGCTTAACGGACAAGCAACTGTCAGTATGAATCGACCCCTGTAGCCTGCAGTACTAATTTTCGATTTATCGCACTATCAACGATTTTATCAACTAAGTTTCGTATGTTCTGGGGCCTGTTGCTCAACTTTACAAATCTCACAATTGTAACAATTGTAAGTGCAAAATCAGGTGATTCGTAATGAATTTATATAATGAATTCGTAACGAATCACCTGATTTAGCACTTACAATTGTTACAATTGTAAGACTTGTAAAGTTGAGCAACAGGCCCGTGGGAAAGTCTTGGCTACATCATTTGAAAATAGGTATGGATTCCGCAACAATCGTTAATATATCGTATTTATATGTAGCTTGTTGGATTTGTGATACATTGTCAATTTGTGCTAAAGCTACCATTGGTCCTTAATTATTGTCTATGCTTTTGTCCATGCTTCCATTTTTCCAATTCAATAATATCAATAAATATAGTTTTGTGTTTTGTTTGCCTACTTTTTAGAATATCCAGAAATGAATGAAAGACTCATCAATGTCAACCGAATCTGTGAATCTGTGGATGTATTACACGTTATAGCCTCAAAATGAAATTTGAAAAAATGTAGCATAAATACGAAAAACTTCCACAATTTGAATTGATCAAAAATCAGAACTGCAAGCCTTTTAAATTTCTTACTTCTACGATCGAACACAACCTTGTCTACGACTAGAGTTCTGTCCTTATACAAACAACACAACACTCAACAACATTCAACACTGTAGATGTAAAGTTAATTCTGTGGGTAAAGGTGAAATAGAAATGAAAACAAGGCTAACGTCAACCTTACATATTAATACAATTCTGTAATCCTTAACGGAGTAATTCTTTGATGCGAAGCAAGTTTAAGTACCAAAAGTTTTGACCCTAATCCTGACGATAATGATATACTTTATATCTTATACAGCCATGTATCTCATTGGCTTGACCCTCAAGTGGAGCATATTACCCTTACCTTTCCCAGCTAGTAAAAAATTGCCTATGAAATCAGATGCGATCCCTCCTACTCCCTACCCTAGTCACAACTCGCAAAGAGTAGCCGCCAGTTAACACTGCGATGCCAAAAACATGTTCACGTTTCAATCTTTATTTGTTATATTTAAAACACAAACAAAATAGAGTTAATAACGTACGAAATGAGCTCAAGTTAGTGTACTCTAGGACTAGCATGACGGATCTATTATGTAAAAGTCTATTTAGTAGGTATCACTCCGAGGATTAAGTAATTATAAAATGGAGTATGACAGATATTTAAGTCAGTATGAAAGTATTGAAATTACAGGTTGTCTGTGTCCGTTAGCAGCATCAATTATTTCAACAGACACTCTCCATTCCCTACGCCAGTGCGTATGGACATAAAATAACGCCTACGTTCTAAGCACACAGAGCTACTGACCTGAAATTTACGACAAATCTAAGTAACTTTTGCAACCCGCACAGGAATTTTGCGGATCAGTACGTACTACATGCACGTGACTGTTATCCGTTATCTGATTGGCAGAATGCTCAAGGATACGGACAATATTAACCGGTGCTACATCAATTTTATTAACCTTATTACAATGCGGGGTGCTGTGTTGGTCAGTTGGTGAATTACCGGAAACAGCCGCTGTCGTCTGGCTCTAATGTCGATTATCCGTCACTACAACAGATCATTAACAGACCCCGAGTCAGAAAAAGCTAACTCGGTCGAATTGTATCAGAACCTTCAAGAGTACTCAATGATTGTATTCCTATTAACAATATGTACTCTTTTACCTTACCTACCTACTTCGTATTGCTGCTAGCCTGCTATGCACCTTGAGACACACCATTCGAAACCCACAACTTCGACATAACTAGAATCCCAGAACTACAACCAATAGCCATACATTTCTGCTTCAGCACTCTTGATAATGTTTATAAAAATTTATTAGACAATAATAATAACCAACCACATAACATCTTGACATACAGAAATAAAAACAAAAGTTTACTTGGGTAAAATACGAACAATCGGACAGGACAGAGGTAAATTGGCTGTACCTAGAAGTCCAGTTTTGAGCAAGAAAGTTACATGGAGATAGTCTGAAATGCATTGCCAAAAAACTCTATAATATATAGGTCAATTTCACAAAGGTTGTTTTGCTAAACCCGGGTTCTACGTTACACGTTACGGTTTCATATACACATACATAGTGTTTGTGACCGGCCGGAATTTCCGGCCGCCCGCCCGCCCGCCGCCCCCCCCCGCCGGCCGGCTCCGGCCGGCCGCCCGGCCGGCCGGCCGAAAAAAGCCGGCGCCGGCCGGCCGGCCGGCCGGAAAGCCGGCCGGCCGGCCGGCAAAGTCAGCCGGCCGGCCGGCCGGTCAAATCGGCCGGCCGGCCGGCCAACCAGATTCAACCGACTGACAAAATTAGGCCGGCAAAACAATCCGGCAGTTGAAGTTTATGCCAAAATGATACTCTGGACTTGGATCAATTGGTTTTATCCAAAAATTCAGCCGCTGCGGCCGGCCGGCCGGCCAGTTATTACCGGCCGGCCGGCCGGCCGGCTTTTACCGGCCGGCCGGCCGTTCACAGCCGGCCGGCCGGCCGGCGGCCGGCCGGCCGACCGAACTTCTCCGCCGGCCCGGCCGCCGGCCGGCCGGGCGGCGGCCGGCCGGAGCCGGCCGCCGGCTTTCGCGGCCGGTCACAAACACTACACATACATGTAACAGCACCAAAATTTTGAGTACCCCACTCCCCTTGCACCCTTCCTCCTCTGAGCATACTAATTTTTGACCCCCCCTCACAAGACTGACGCAGTTTTTACAATTTTCGGCAAAAAATTTGCTATTTTGAAAATGGTCAAAATTTAGGTAAAAATTGATGAAATGTCCTCAAAAATACATATTTTTCAAGCGCCAAGTGCAAAAATACCTGTTCATTTGGCGAATACACTCCCGGAAGAGATTTTGGCCAAAAATTTTAATCACGCCGAGACCCTTCTCCCCGCCCTGGGACCAAATTTTGAATTTTGAAGGTTCCTAACCCTCACCCCCACCCCCAACTTTCATATAATATGATATGCACATAATTTCATTAAAACAAAAGTACTTGATAATCTTTACGAAGTTCGTCGTTTATCTCAAACCCGGGTTTTAGCTGATCTAAACATTCAGAAGAACAGAAACTTGTTGAAATGTTTGAAATTTTAACTGAACTAAAACCAAAATTTAAGCATATCGACTAAAATCAACATGAAACAGGCAACAATTTGTCCGTAATGAAATTATGTAGAAATCATCAAAACGTCTGTAAGTATAACCCGGTTCAACAAAAGCACCTTTGTGAACATTCACCAATTTTTGATTTTGTGGCAATGCGAATAGCTTTTCAAACCGTGAGGAAAATTTCGTCGCGCAAAAAAGCTTCATGGACTTTCTTACTGTAATCTGGAATATCCTCTTTGAACAAACTACTCTATCTCTGTCGAATGTCGTGGCCTATTGTTTCATCCAAAGTGTACCAAAATGCCGCAAGTAACTCTCCTGCTGCACTGTCTGTAACACCAAGAGTACATAATAGCTTCTCACTCTGTATAGAAGAAGAGTGAGACACTCTCCAGCCTGCCTGTGTTCTAGCGCAGGCAGATGCGCTGGTCGTTTTCAGGCTACATGTTGACATTCTATTCAACATGTGACTGGCCAATCAGCGCGTAGATTCCCTGCGTAACACACTTTAGTATATAATCGCTGATGCGTTGATAAGCATTAAGATAGGGATAAAAGCTTAATAACTCATTATTTATTCATAGTCTGCTTGCAAAAACATTAAAAAAGGTTTGCAAATACCTCTAGGGATATTTTGGCAAACTTTCAGCGAAATTGATTGAGAAACTTTTGAGATATAAACTTTTCTGAATTTCTTCAAAGTTTTTCAATCAATTTCGCTGAAAGTTTGCCAAAATATCCCCAAAGGTATTTGCAAACCTTTTTTAATGTTTTTACAAGCAGACTATGAATAAATAATGAGTTATTAACCTTTATTCCTATCCCGTTTTATGATTGGAGCACGTGCACAGGCGTCTGCCAATCAGAGAATAGAAGCTCGCTTCTGATTGGCCAGTCACATGTTGCACAGAATGTCAACATGTAGCCTGAAAACGACCAGCGCATCTGCCTGTGCTAGAACACAGGCAGGCTGGAGAGTGTCTCACTCTTCTTCTATATAGAGTGAGACGCTATTATGTACTCTTGGTAACACTGTTCTCCTCTCTCTAAAATGAAGAACCCAGACGAACAGTTTCAAGTACCTACTGCGTGGAATCAAGGCAAAGCTTTTTACAAAACAGTATTACAGTATTCCACAACATAAAATGAACAGCAACTTTTTAAATCACAGCCACACGTCAAATTTTTAAGCTAATTTTTTCACTTATAATTTGCTGTTACACTAATTGCAAGACTTCTAAAAGTCAGCAACCGTCCCCAGGCAGATCTCACTTATTAATTTGATGACGCGAATTTGCTGGCTGAACGAACTCACGGTTGACAGTTGAATAAAGGACAAATTAAGCCTCAAAACAAAATAGTTTCCAAAAGAATAGAGATAAAATAGTAATTTTCATAATCTGAAATTTTCAATTCCAACAAACAGTTTTCGAATTGAACAGTAACGTGACAATACTTGGATGGACAAAAAAATTAGACACTAAACGTTACAGCGCAAAACAAGAAAACAAAAATTACTTTTACACTGTGGTCCATGCTGATGTACGCTTATCAGTTTGCAGATTTTTTAGCTGAGGAAAACACAAAATATTCGTTCTAAAGCTGGTTTTTGTGAGTGCCAAACTTATAGAAGCCTGTATTTTGAGATAAACAACTTGTAAATCTAGTTTTTTTAAGTTAACTTGGCATGTTACAGTAAACACGGACACGATTTTAGAACTATGAATCAAGCTTAACAGTTCTTATTTGAATGACTATAAGTCTTCATTATTATTTAGCAAACCTGGTTTTCGCAAGTTTCACCTGTTTCACCTTCTTTGTGACAGTATTTTCAACAAACCACAGGTGAAAATGTTCAACAATAACATGATGACGTCTAAACCTATACGCATGTAATTTCTGTTCAAATCTTTCAAAGCAAAAAAACAGGATAAAACCCGGTAATAAGATAATTTCAAGACTAATGACAAAGGCAAATGTTCAGCAGGCTTGTTATGAAACTCAAAAGTCAAGCTTGTGTCTCTTCTGCTCTTTGGACTTCCTCTGCCAGTAGTCTTTCGTCCTCCGCCAGTATTTCCACGCTGTCATCGTGAACTTCTGGCTAAAAGTCACACATTAAGCAAAAATATTGCAAAATCATTGACAACAAAACCAAACAAACAAAAAACAAAACAAAATTAGACTCAAACATTCAATTTCATAACTAAACCCTAAATCAGACACTATCATCATGAATAGTACCAAGAGTACATAATAGCCTCTCACTCTATATAGAAGAAGAGTGAGACACTCTCCTTTCTGCCTGTGTTCTAGCACAGGCAGATGCGCTGGTCGTTTTCAGGCTACATGTTGACATTCTATGCAACATGTGACTGGCCAATCAGCGCGTAGATTCCCTGCGTAACACGCTTTAGTATATAATCGCTGATGCGTTGATAAGCATTAAGATATGGATAAAAGCTTAATAACTCATTATTTATTCATAGTCTGCTTGCAAAAACATTAAAAAAAGGTTTGTAAATACCTCTAGGGATATTTTGGCAAACTTTCAGCGAAATTGATTGAGAAACTTTTGAGATATAAACTTTTCTGAATTTCTTCAATGTTTCTCAATTAATTTCGCTAAAAGTTTGCCAAAATATCCCCAAAGGTATTTGCAAACCTTTTTTAATGTTTTTACAAGCAGACTATGAATAAATAATGAGTTATTAACCTATATCCCTATCCCGTTTTATGATTGGAGCACGTGCACAGGCGTCTGCCAATCAGAGAATAGAAGCTCGTTTCTGATTGGCCAGTCACATGTTGCATAAAATGTCAACATGTAGCCTGAAAACGACCAGCGCATCTGCCTGTGCTAGAACACAGGCAGGCTGGAGAGTGTCTCACTCTTCTTCTATATAGAATGAGACGCTATTATGTACTCTTGATAGTACTAAACCAGCGAAAGCGAAACAAAAAAGTGGCTGAAATGATTATACAGGAATATTTTTAGGTTTTTAGCTATACCTTTTAGCTGTTAGCTGCAGCTAACCCTAATTCTAACATGTTTCAATTAAAGTCTGATCAGAAATTGCTGAACCCTGGGAAAAAACAGGTGGCGTGACTTTTGTGACTACTCATTGCACACTTGATTCCCGCAATTTGTTCTTTTCGCAATTAAGGGGTTAGTGTCGCGAAAGCAGTCGATTTTGCGCGACTGTAAAACTTGTTCAGTAAAATGTTAGAAATTGTTCTTTCTATATTTTAAAAATCTACCAAATGGCAAATTATTTTGCCAAGTTTCAGCAAAATTGGTGCAGCATATAGTTTGGAATAATGCCTCAAAGTCGGAAAAATGACGAAAAAAAAACCTATTCACATTCCATTTTTTAGTCACATTTATCAATTTTTCTGTTTAGTTTTTTTACACAGACTAATAGCACATATGTTGTAGTTTATGCACACAAAATTTAGTGCAGATTACTGTAGCGGCTGTGGAGTAATATTACTTTGAACTGTGAAGGTGTACTTAAACTGTAAAATAGTAACAGCAATAATGATAAATTGTAGAAAATCTAGACGCTTATTTTCAAATCAGAAGAAAAACGAACCTTCAATTTTCTTTTTTCTTATTTGTCGCAAAAAATTGTGCGTCCACACATGATGTGTACTTCACAAGCTGGCCAATCTGATATCTGGCTTGATTTTTCGAACTTTTATGTCCCTATTGTGTGATGTCTGGCTTACTAATGACGATTGGTCCAAGATATTTGTCCATATTGATAGTGTGATGTCTGGCAGTAATTATTTGATACCATACAGCGTTGGACTAGCTTCTCATTGCATGTACTACTTCAAAACAAAAAGTTCTATTTTCACAGCCTATGAGCAAAACTGCTTTCGCGACACTACCCCCTTAAAGAGCATGTTTTGTCTCCGAGCATAGCACTTTTTGCTCAGACGTTAGTACACATTAGACGTTAGGCAGACCCTAACCTTAGCTGCAGTAGTGGCAGCAGGGTCTGTGGAATCATCCGGTTTGGCTTCTAATTTGCTGAACATATCGTGCTTCCAGAAACCGTCAAATCCACTCTTTCGATCTGTTTAGTAACAAATCACAGCCAATCTTATATTTTTTGACTATTTTCAGACCTTTTCAGAAATTCTATTAACGGGATTAAATAAACTAGAGTAACTTCAGTAATTCAACGTAAGATTGACGTAAATTTACAAGACAGCAAAGGCTGTTTAAAATCTAACAACAAAGAAAGATTGAAATAAGAAACAGCGTAACTTTTAGTCCTGGTCAGTACTTTGAATTGAAATTTTTCATTAAACAGACTGCACGTTACTTTAGTCGCTAAACTGTCAACCATTTATGTACAGCAAAACATAAAAAGCAATATCTCACTCTCATCAGACTGCAATTTTGTAAACGTTTTTTAATAAAGTTAAACGTAAACGTTTTTTTCATGTGCACACACGAACAATAGTGCTAATAAACGACACGTCAAACAAACAACTTCTGCCAAATCTATCGTCATCGTTGAAATCAAACGAGCCTCCCCGCCAGCCGCCGCGACCTCGACCTCGACCTCGCCCGCGACCACCACGACGATCCCCGCCACTGTCACGCTCGTCGTGCTGAAACAATAAATTCGCACAATGTGCAAAATTATATTAATGAACCAATATAGCCCGGTTCTTACTCGCCCTTGTCCTTGTCCCTGTCGCTTTGTCCTCACGATATTTCAAGAAAGCTACTTGGCTATATTGTCACAATTATTCAAATGAACAAAGCTGGAGTCAAAACTAAAAGTATGCTAATAAAGTATACTAAAACTTTAAGTTCGTATGCAAAAAAATAGTCAAAACATGTCTGCCAATTTTTCACAGCAGCTAACCCAAATCTGTCCTTGTCCCTGCGTCCTTAAAGACAAGCATGAACCTAGTTTATGAGGTTAAAGCATCTCAAGCAAGGGCGTACCCAGGTGGGGGGAGATGGGGGGAATTCCCCCGCCCCCCTAAATTTTTATACAATATCGCAGTTAACGAGTAGCATCCTTTTTGAAGTTCAGTGGTCGTTCACATCCCCTTCCTTAATTTCAAAGTCTCCTGACGAGGCAGGACCACAGAATACCGAGAGTGCTTGACCACTTATTTTAGCCGAAACGGCAAATTACAGTTTGTTCGTTACCAATACGCAATGATGGAGGACGTGTGCGTGTACACTGTACGATAAAAATGCTCTGTGCGTTTGCTTTGAGTCGACCTGATATATTTATGACGTGGAGATAATAGCAACAGATTACCCTCTCTTTAGAACCACCCCAAAACATAACTTCAACGACCCTCTCACAGTCTCACCTCAAAATACGACCTCCCCTTTGGAACGCTGGTGGGATCAAATAGTCGTATAACATTCTGTTGGTCCTTATCACATCGATAACGCTCCGACACAGCAGACTGTGGACCTGAAAATAATAAAAGAAAAAAGAAATAATAAAAAAGCACAGTCAAATCGGAGTATGGTATTCAACATCAACATGGAAAAAACCATTCCAATAAAGTGTTGTATTATACGTCCAAATGTTGATAAAAATACTCTCCTAAAATGAGCTCACTAGCTGCTAAGGTGAGTTTATATTCTCAAATCTAACAACCGACAGCAATCATAAAAAATGATAAAAAAATAATACCAGTTTTTCTATGTCTATAAAAAGGCACCCTTACGTCCGAAAGATGTGAAGCGTGCCCGACCGGCGCCTCTCGCTCTGGGGAAGGACCGGCCGATTGATTGCCAGCCCAGGCGACTGAAACTAGTGCCAATAGAACAACTGCAGTGCACCACAACCACAACTCAGCTAAAGACAGCACAGTGCATTATTAACTCATCTGGAATTCTCAAAGTGGGTGATCGGAAGATGTTTTGCAGCTGTTGTGTGACAGTTGTGACGGTTGCACATTTTCAGGTTCGTCTTATTTGCGCTTTAGGCTTCAGGTTTAGGCTAAAGGCTTAGGCAACTTCTTTTTCTCCTGTGATCACCCACTTTTAGATACCCACTAATCCGACACAATATCAGTTTTTGCTGAGTTTTTAAGCATTTCATTTTATTGATTTCTTTAAACATGTATTTGTTTGTTGCATGTATTTTGAAAAAATAAATTCTCGGTTATATGGAAATTCCTGGGCTTCAGAAAAGTGGGTGGCCGAAATATAAGACAGGCTGGGTTTCACAACCTGTCACTGTCTTTTCTCGCAACTTGAGGAAAGAATTAATTTTAGCCTGAAACACTAACATTTAAGTACTGGGAGTCAAAATATACGCGTTTCAATAACCTCAAAAAGCTTTAGTATTCGTCCTGGGTTATTATGAATTTCAATCACAATCTATGAAGCCGCCAGTATGTGAAGCGAGAGCCTTAAAGAATTTACAAAAAACACAAATTTTAAATATTTCACGCAGAAAAATGATTTTAGGTGGGCTATCATACCGTCACGATTATTTATGCTATGTCTACATTGTGCAGACAAACCCATTGCCTGTATACCTTTCCTTGTCACAAATGGAGCATCGTTGTATAGCCGCTTGCGTAGACTTGCACTGTGGGTTGCCGCTACCTGACGTTACTTGTACATTTTGTTTCACAATTACTCTTAAACACGTTACATACTTGAAAATCTCGTAAAATATTTTGTATCAAATCAACCAACAAACTTACCTCACCGTCCTCGCAGAATAAAATGCTCACATCAAAAACCATCGTAAAGAAATAATAACGAACGGAAATATCCCCATACTAAATTGCTATCATTATACCTGTGCACTGGATTGCGGTCTTTCTCCGTTTCTTTTTCGCGCATGTTCATATAGTCTCTGAAAAAATTTACAGACTTTCAGTATAGATTATAATATATCACCAAACAGACCCCTAACTGAGTTCGGTAGATTTTATTGATCCGAACCCGCGTTTTACAAGCTTTTAAAATTCATAAAATAATTACGTGTTAGTACGTAATCCTTTTTTCATGATATAACGTAACGAAACTCACACAAATCATGAACTACCTAAAACAATTGGAATGTACAAAGCCAGTCTAAAGGCCAATTCACACCAGGATGTAGTTGCCCCAGGCGCACGCCAAAACGCATGAGAGTGTGCCCTCATGTGAAATGGCCTCAACGCTAAACCGTAAGAACAGTCAAATACGTTCCCTCTCAGTAAAAATCGACATAGAAGCGAAAAATTCAGCACGTATTACGTAGAAATTGTTACCCTTGAACTGCGTTTAACAAGACTAAGCTAATACTGCTTTTATGGGTTCCACCGTTACAGTTGAGATTCAAAGCAAGACAGTCGAACTCAAAACAGTTCCACAGTCCTGAGCTCTAACCGATAGGCGCTGTCCATTTGCAGGGAGGGTGCTGGCGTGAAAAAACTGGAATCCTCTGAAAAAGGCTGACGCTGAGCAGAAGAAGGATTTATTGCAAACACAGACGACTCGTTCCGATCTCGGCGACTGTGCTTTTCGTGGGAAGACTCAAAATCCTAAATATCACAACAGTCGCTATTTTAACTCTTCGCTGACTGAATAGATTTAAATTGAAGCCAAAGTGAACTTTGAATTTGTATTAAACTAAATACTTCGGTGTGGCAACCTTACTTCACACCAGCTTTTTGAAGATTCAGGGCTAACTAGGATTTGTCAGTTGTAGCTATTTTTTTCTGGAAAATCGTCTATTAATTTTGATGACTAACTAGTTAAATAAACTGTCTTGTCTATTCAATAAATAATATGTAATCTAATAAATGTTTCGTAAATCGTAATAAATGTATACTATCTTTCTTCTAGTTAGTACAAGTTCAACTGAGCTGCTGGATTTAGTAATAAAAAAATGTGAAAAATTTCAATCTTTCGCCGCTGAAAGTATATACATATTAATCTATCCGCTTTATTAATATTTTTCGTCGTATTTAATACTTGTCACATACTCACATAATATATCAGACAAAAGTCATTAATAAATCCATGAAATTTCACAAAGTTACTTCAAAAGCGCTCCACTACACTCATTTATATAACCACGTCCTCATGCCCGCTTCGCACTGCAGGTTTTAGGTTTAAGGTTCAGGTTTGTATTTAAAGCAATTTAAAGTTTAACGAACAGCAAATAGACTGCCACATTACTAATTTTCCCACAGTGGCTTGCATTGCTGCTATTTAAACATAGTACATTCATTGGCTAGATGCAGAAGCTCCGCCTACAGCTCGCAGCTGATTGGCTGAAACCTTAAACCAATAAGTTGAAGATTTACAACATCGTTAAACCATAAACCTTAAACTTAAGCAGTCGGAATGTACAATATGCTCAGATCACGTTCTACATTAAACCTTAACCTGCAGTGGGAAGCGGCAATTATTCTGAAATCTCTCTCTGGCCAGCTTACCGCATTTCGTTCCCGAGACCGTCGCCTGCTGCCGTCTGCGGATCTGGATCTGTGTCTTTTTCGGTCACTGGGTTTATTGGTTTCCCCAAACCGTTCGCACAACGGTTTGCCGGTGCCTGAGTATTTATGCCAATTTTTTAACGTTTCACCAATATCCATATTATCGCCTTTCTCTTCCTTGCCGGCTCCACTACTTTTAGTGATTTTTGCAACTCGTTCTAAAACTTCATCCGCACTTCTAAGCGTTTCTTCTAAGGTCGAGTTTGACTCGACCACCTTACTACTGCGCTCTTTTGATCGACGTTTCGAATCGCTCTTTCCTTCCTTCGACTTGACTTCTTTTCTGGAACGATTATCCGATTTTCGTTCTGAAATTTTAGATCGACTACCTGATCGATCCTTTCGGTGGCGACTGGTTGATCTAGAACGCCGATTTCGAGTTCCCGACTCGTCTTTCGATCTTCGTCGATTCCGAACCCTCGACGAACGATTTCGACTTCGTGACCGGGATCTGGATTTTGAATAAGAGCGACCACGTTTCGACCGAGACTTCTCAGGCTCCTTCTTGTTCGGGGATCTTCCACCTTTGTATTTTTCAGCTGTCATTTTTCTAAAAAAATACCAATACTTAAAAAATCAGAATTTTGAATTTACACTAATTAATTAGGAATGTAGCGGATGTCACTTTTTTGACATCAGCGGATGTGGTGTCGACTCCTGACATTCGCGCGGATGCGGATCTTTTTAGAATATGTTCTAGACAAGTTATGATATGAATTTTTCACCAACTATGTAAAAGTTATGTAAAAGTGCATTCATGTATGAAGGAGGGATGGGGGAACCCACCCATCCAAAATCGAAGGGCCGGAAAAGAGGGTCCCCAAAATTTGGACAAAATTTAGTAAAAATAGCACTTTTTTGGAAAAATTTTACACACTATTGGTTAACTTTGTGCCAACCCAAAGGCAAAGGTTTGACCCTCTGGCCACTTGCTGCGGCGTAATTTTATTGGTACATATTCTTCAAATTTCAAAGTTTCAAAATGCTAAATGATCTATTATGTAAATCCTGCTAGGTTAACAACTGATAAGTGATAATAAATGATTAGCATCCTAGCGGACGGGTTTCTCAACAATGCAGAACTGAGTTCTATTATGCGACAGTGTATAACATTTTGTGAACTAACCTAACTTTACAAAAAAGTGCAAATTTTAACCAACAATGAGGATAAAAATCATGAAGATAAAGTTTCAATACACTGCTGTAAGAGCTAATATTTGTGTATACATGCATAAAAAACAGAAATTGCCGCCTTGTCGACATTTTTAGTGAAATCTTCCGAAGCTGCAACATCCGCATAAAATTTTTGCGGATGCGGACGTCAAAAAGTTGCGGATCATCCGCGGATGCGGATATCCGCGACATCCCTAATATTAATATAATTAAATCTACATACTGAATAATTAGTTTGATTGACCTTAAGTTAAGAAACGAAACGATAGCCCTTGGAGTAACTAACCGGCTAGCCGTGAGTGCGGCCGTAGTGCTCATTTACAATTCTGAATTTATACCATTTTACGCTGGGTCACACGTGACAACCCATTGTAATGACGATTTGTATACTCTATTGTACCGACGTACCTGTTGGTTACACAAAATTGAAATAACAAGCCCAATTTTCGGCAAAAACATTCAGTACACATTAAGTTTTAAATGTTAAGTACAATGGCCAGAGGCCATCTGTTGGGACAACTATATGTAATTTTTTATGTATACTTTATACTTATATCTATCTGCAAAGCAGAATGCAAAAACCTTCAGAAGATTTTGTTCCATAGGCATGTATGTCGTTAACGTTTGCTTTTATCAGCAAAGTTGCCAAAACTAACTGTAGATATGCACCTTATGAAATAAAGTTTAGTACATTCTAAGCTCTAAACTAAAGACGACAGCAATGTGTATATAGTGGTTTAGATGTTGGACTCTTAAACCGAAGTTGGATGGAATCCTGGGAAAGCATTTTTTTGCAATTTTTTACCATCCCCATGTAACGGCGGAAACTGTAAACCCAGCACATTAACAGATTATGCCAGAAGACGGTTAATATGCAGATAAGATGTAGGTGACGGGTGCGATTTGACGAAGGCGGACGTGTAAAACACCCTGCACTTTGACACACTACGTTAAAATTCCAGAATCAAAATTAAAGACCTGTTGGGCTCTTGCCTAACAGGAAAAGTCCACTTTTAATTCTAGTCCAGTAGCTTAACTGGGTGTCACCGCGCACGTGACTCATCCTGGAAAGGGGGATCATCGAGTATTGTTATGATACAACCAAGCCTATTTCGTCTCCGATACGTGTAGCAGGCTTGGAAACATCGATTATATACCTGATCTCCACAGGAAACATGAGATACTTAAGTCCTGTCCATACTGCATAACTCTCTCGTCTTTATACTTCCGCCGTGTGCCTATCGTTTTAGTCGTAAGCAATCCCATAGTATATATATCCAACTAAATGAACGACATTTTCGCCTGAAAAAACTTTCTGTCAAGTCTGCTTTAAAAAGAAAACATTAGACGGACCGAGTCCGTTCTTCAACCTTCACAGTAGCTGACCCAAAACTATCCTAGTGTCAACGTCTTTATTATGGACAAGTTTGAAACGGGCTTACGGCTTACACTTAAGCATGGACTTTATCACGGAAAACTATACCATACATCTACACTTTTAGTAACAGCAACTGTTAACTTATGTACAAAATTCTACCTCAATATTGCCTTTCACAATTCACACAAGTCGTCATTACCACGAAACAGCTAAAAACTGAAATAATATGAATAACTGCTTTTAAACACAATAGTTACCCTTTGTGCAAATATTTTATTTTTTTCTCACCAATACAACAAGCAAGTACACAATAATGAACCATAATACAAAGTCGTAACAGCTAAAAATCTCTCTCAAAGCAAAACAAGTGTTCCTAAAAAACGTTATTGAAATATATTATGCTTCATCTAGATTAAAACTTCTATGGTAGTATAAAATATATTCATTAAAAAAATTCGACAGGTTTCAACCTATAACGGAAAATTTGAAAGTTTTTGCTTGCCAATTTATCGAAAACTCAAAAAATGACAAATTCAACGGTATACAAAATCCTGTCTTGTTTACAAATTTTTAACACGTATGGGTGATTCGATACTTAGTCTTTATAGTTATAGTTTAATCAGCCGCTAAATAAAATGAAAGCACATCACCAACGATCTATATTATAAAGCTACTGAGGTTATTTCAGTTTTTCCAACAAAATATTCACGGCTACAAATATGAATCGATCATTAGTATTACCTAATAAGTAATAACCATTCATCAATAAATGATCACAATTGGCAATCTATCAGCATATTGGTCACAGCAAGTAATCAAACAATACGAGTCACGGAAACATCCGCGAATCTGGACCTGGAGGGCACCAGGCTGATCAGAGACGCATCACAGTATGACACACGCACAGTTCATTTGCCTAACAGTGACCTGTGCTCATTCAAACTGAACCCTGGAAGGTTAACATAAACAGACGGTTCGCTTCAGCCTGAGGCATGTAATCGGGCTGGAGATGGGAGGAAACCCCTGCAACCCCTACCCCCAAAAAATTTTAGGGGCCAGGGGCACCAAAAACATTAGCAAAATTAGGTAACAATTTCACTTTTAAGAAAGTTTTACAAAATTGTGCACAAAATTACGTCAGTTTTTGTCAATCAGGGGGAGGATACCCAAAACTTGGCCGGGCAGGCCCCCCAATTCTTTTACTCCGTCACATGTATGGCCTTAGGAATAAACTCTATATAGAGCCTGTTCATACACTCGAATTAACTACAATACATAAAACCATAAAGCTTTCTCAATATCCAGTGGCCGTTTGAATCAGCACACACAACATAACGCTTTCCGAAGCAACCATTATGTTGTGAAGTGTTACAAAACAGTTTCACAAGTAGCAAGCAGGTTTGCTCAGTTAACCTGCCTGCTACTGGAAACGTGTTAGCAATAAGAAAAGGTGAAAACATGATTATAAAAAGTGCAACAAAATCACCATAATAGCAAATATATATGCATAAAATTATTAATAATAAGAATAACGCTTGAAGCTCACACGATTTTAAATGGCCATCCGTATATCGCATTATGTACATCTAATTCACAATAATTAACATTACGCTCGCTTCTATAAACAAGGTTACAATCCGATAGAACAGAACAAGTTTAGCTGGATTTGTATTACTTTTTTCAATTATGAATATCAGAACAACAGGGATTGTTCATAATTATGTACATGTAGATTTACTCGTCGTATTAATTTTTTTAATTATTTAAAAAAAGAGCGTAATGTTTATTTTCATTCTTAAAGTGACATCAGACCGACACCAGAATAAGGCAAGATCATTTCGTTCATACTTGTCCATAACTAACAATGGCCATATTAAGGTTCAATACAAAGTAAGAGCCGTATATATGCCTGCTGAGTTGCCAATATTACTAAGCTAAAAGTTTATTTTGTTACGAAACTGTTATGAACAAATATGAAGACTGTAGTTTCGTAGGAAATGAAGTAAGAGCTTTGGCAGTTAATCTTAAAACGCTTAAAACACGATGTTTCAGAAAACTAAAAAAACATTAGCAAAAAATATTTCAATCAAAATTCAAAAGTGAAAGCCACGCTGAAATATGAAAAAAATCACAATATACTTACTTCCTAGACAATTAGAAATAAAATATCTATCTATTTAGTTCAACTTAATTAGCAAAAAAAATTCAAAAATCATGTTATACCGCGCGTTTTAGTATTACATTACTGCAAATCTAAAGACTGTCTAAATAAGCCCCCCAGCTGACTGCTACCAAAGCTCTCCCTCCCGTTCCCTCCCCGGAACCTCAATGACCCGTGGTTTTTCAATAATCCTGGCAGTCCGTCCTCCCTTTTCCACAATCCCAATGATCCACGCCTGGTACCCCTCCGTCTTCTCAATGTCTTTGCAAAAGGCTGCCGCTTGTTCGCGTGGCAAGGCAATCAGCAGTCCGCCTGAAACGCCAAAATCCTGGCCCTACCACTGCTATGGCTAGATCAGGAATCAAAATACAAAACTGGCCTGAGTTTAAAACAAAGTGTCTGCTGTCCCACTATACTTGAAGATGTCCTGGTCCTGATCCTACCAGAGTTTGACCGAAAAATACTGGACCATGAGACAAAAAAAACAGTGATTTCGTTACGAAAACAACTATTGCGAGTATCAGGCATCAAGAGTACAGCGAGTGGTCACAGAAAATCAGAAAATTGTTGTGTTTCAAAAGTCAGCAATTATTGATTAAACTTTCGTATTAAAGTTAAATACTAAAACGAAACAATCGTGCCTCAAGTTGCACGAAATATTATGAGGCCCATTATAGCTAGTAAATCAGTCCAGAGCTATAGTTACTTAATTTCAGTGGCTAGTTCACACTAATTCTTTAGTCTATATAAAACACTGATCACAATATGATGCAAAAACAAATGTATTAGATAGGTATTGATTGCTACGAAAATCATAGCCACGCTATATAAACTACATTAATGTTTCAAAAAATACACACCAGAAGTCTCTGCCGAGGTGCCCTGAATCAAGCCAAACATGGTGCCACAGGCTTTGGCGACGGCAGACATTTTGGCGATGACGGGCAGATTGTGAATCACAAAGGTGACGTCATTCTTCTGCAGGGCGGCCAGGTTCTGCGCATGACCCAACAGCCCGTAGCCAGTCACATCCGTGGCCCCGTGCGCGTTGTATTTGTGCATTAGTCGGGCTGCTGCAAAAGGAACCACTTTAGTACATCTACACCAAAACATCTCATTACTTTAGTCTATACACAGCAATTGCCTGAAACATTCTCTGGCTCAGGCTAGGTTTAGGTTTAGGCCGAGCCGACAGCGACTAAGTATAAACAATATTTTTTCAAAAATAAAGATTTCGGATCACGTGACATTGCCCAAATCTGATTGGATCAGATCCTGCGGCAAGTGCTGTGTGAACGCTCGTCATCGTATTTACCTACTAGTCAATCGAAACTAGCAATAATGCAAAAAAAGTATTGGACAAGTAATATGCGCACATAATTATTGTAAGTAAATAATTCTCAAAAAAATTTTAAAAAATGAAAAAGAGCACTTGAGCACTTGACACGTCAATATAATTCAGTGCTCTCATTTTTGAGAGTTAACAACAAAAAACAACTCAGTGCCGCAGATAACCAACGTAACATATAACTGACTGTACATAACTATAAAAAACAGTCCTCAAAATATTCACACATAATTAAAAAAACTCGCCAGTTCTGTTGAGCCGAGCCATGGAATGCATTGCTCTGAAGTAAGCCTTCTTCACTTCATCTTCGTTAACAACCAGCTTAATTTTATTCCATTTCTCTGAGCTTCGAAGCCACTGGTATGCGTTCACTGCGACCTAAAATTAGTAACAGCTTGAATTGGCAGCGTATTCCAACTGTTACATCGCCAACTAACTAAGACCGCCTTTTTACGAACGATAGCCAAAAGTTCACTATTACACTAGACACTATTCTAATTCGCAAAAGCTATGAAAGCATAAACAGGCGTCACTTTAACCAAAGTATTACTCCAGGACCCTATCAAGACACTGTCACAGATTCCTACGTTCTGTGATATTCAAGGTCTTTTCTCCTTTTCAAATCCAGAAAAACAGTAACTGACGCGATTACAAAAACTGATTGCGAGTAGCGCCATTGTGAATTCGCGAGTACATAATATCAGTAGCCCGTTTCAATAAACTCACAGGCCCACAGGCACAAATTTGTGGGCCTGTGACCTGTGGCCGCAGGTGCCTGTGAATCCCGTTTCAATAAGCATAAAATGCTGCCTGTCACAGGCCACAGGCACAGGTCACTATTGCTCAGGTGACGCACACAATGTGACTGCATGCTCGGCTTGCCAGCAAACGCACATATGTACGCTGCTGAAAAACAGCCCGCTGTTATACGTGCGTCATATGAATTTCGCTGTGTCTGTGGCCTGTGGCCTGTGAGCTGTGCCTGTGAGATATTGAAACAGAATTCACAGGCACAGGCTCACAGGCCCACAAATTTGTGGACCTGTGAGTTTATTGAAACGGGGTACAGGTCGACAGTTCAATTCTATTCGAATTACTTAAGTGTACTAGTAAGTACATAAAAACAAATAACAAAACGAAGAAAAGTGTCCACAATGACTATCTATCAATAGATCGAAAAAATGCAAACTTTCATTCGAACTATAAATTTGTTTGTCAACGTTTGAACCCTGTGACGTCTTTGTCCAAAAAGCATTCAGTTGTGTCATGCTATAATACAATTCGTAAAGAAATGTTTCGTGACAGCCCGGTTCACTGGTCAGGACGAAGTTTTCAATAGTGACCTCGGGCTGTGTAATTTGCACTCGATTTATTTTAGCGAATCCGTTTAATCCGTATTCCCAGCAAAACGAGGCCTCACCTGTGTTCCCAGCGGTTTGGTCAGCACGAGCACATCCCCGGGCACGGCAGAGTCCGGCATGATGTACTCTTCGGCAGCACAGACGGCCGTGGCCACTCCGCCAATCGCCAGCCATGGGTTGTGGATTGTCTGCCCGCCCTCCACCGACGTCCCGGCTTCCTCCGCTGTGTCCTGCAACGACAATAATTTCCTTGCACTCCATTGGCTGCCTTATATAAAGCTTAGAGAAGCGGCGCAGTCTCCTAAGCTCACAGGGTCACAAACATAGATGCACATGGGGGGGTAGGGGGGGTATCCACCCCCCCCCCCTGTGGGGGGTCGGCAGTCGGCACCCCCCCCCCCCCACTCAAAAATCCGGCACCCCCCCTCAACCCCCAACCCCTCTGATGGCCAAGAAAGTGCCCCAAAAATGCGTAAAAAATTGAATTGCAAAAAATTTTCGCCTGCGGCCAAAAAAGTACCCCAAAAATGATTGAAAATCGAAAAATTCTGAAAATTTTTCGGCTGTCGCCGAAAAATGGCCAAAACTAGGGACCACCCCCCCTTGCGCCAGGGGTCGGGCACCCCCCCCTTAAAGATTCCCCCCGTGCATCTCTGCTCACAAATATACACTGGTGATAGAAAGCTAGTCAAACCAAACTAAAATTCCCATATCCCACCCTTTTTTGGCAAAATGTTCGCAAAAAACACTACCTTTGTCATTTAATAATTTGTGTATTTAATATATTAATTGTTGTGTTAGTTGACTATATATATAATATATAAATATATATATATATATATATATATAAATATATATATATATATATATATATATATATATATATATATATATATATATATACACGATGTAGCAAAACAAAAAAGGGATGTCTCTAAAGTTCTAGTCATCTAAAAAACATTAGAAACTACAACGTGAAATGACATCAATTAATACATTGAAAGCCTTGAGTTACAGAACTACAGAAACACCTTGAAACCGCGCATGATCATTGGAATGACAATCTCTCTGGTCCGTTCGTCCATATTGGTTGGGATGGTGAGCAGCATCAGCATGTTGTCGCAGTCCAGCACACCCATCGAGTAGAGGTCGCTCAGCACGTTCGCACACGTGATTTTGCCCTGGAAAAAAGAAAATGTAACAAAGTGGGTCCATTCCAAGCACCAAAACATAAGCACGGAAGGAAGGACGCTTAAAACACGTCCTCCCGCCAGCAGGCTTAGTCCCCTCTTCGCTTTATCAATGTTGACTTATCAAGGTATTACACTATATACTAGTGTCTTAGTGTCATAATAATAGTATACACGATCTCCTCATATTTCTCAACTGATACCGTATTTTCCGCTTACGAATGCGGTATTCTTATTCGCTCTACACTGCATTCTACTAATTTCAGCAAAAAATATCATATCTGCATATACACAAAAAGCCGCACCGCCTCAGTGCCTCACGGATAATGCACAAGATGGTATTGTGTGAGTGAAGATAAACTGTTTGATAAGTTTTTAAGCAGAAGCAGTGAGATTCTACGCCTTTTAAAAAACACAAGCGGAGAGATAGCTTGAATAAGATCCGTAATAAGTTATATATATTTTGCAAAATCTATACCTAGTGGTGTGGCCAGTAGCGAACGACCGGAGGTAAAATTTTGCCGGAGCCGGAGCCGGAGCCGGATATAAAATGCCGGAGCCGGAGCCGGAGCCGGAGGCAGTGTTTTTCAAAAAAAAATTGAATTAGTAAAAAATGTTGACAATTGTGAAAAAATTTTGAATTTTGAAAAAAAAGAGAAATTTTTTTGAAACAGCATAATTAATAATTATTTAATTTAATTAATTATTTATTATTCTTTAATTTTTCAACAGTCACGCCCCATTTCTATACATATGTCTTTTACACACTCATACCACCAGTAGTTTACCACTGACTGGTCCCGGTTTTGGGTGATCTCACAAAAAATTTTCATCAACATTGATAAAAAGTCAAAAAGTAGGTCAAATTGATCAGTATGGCATTTTGACTGCGGTGCCAAGGGCGTAGTCAGGAGTCAGAGGGAGGGCGTTGTTCGGGGTGTTTGCCTGAACTTCCCTCTTTTAGTCGAACCTTGCAAAATTGTCAAGAAGCGTATATACCCCCAAAAAAGCGACAAATTTGGAAAAGATGGCACTTTGTAGAAGATGTCGTAAATGTCTTTAGCTTCCGGGGATTACCGCCCCCCTCTCCCGACCCTTGTAATTTAAGCATGTATATAAGTCGCGTAGCAAAGAAAAAAAACTTTGGGGGGAAAGACTTTTCGATTTTTTGTGATGGGTAAAACTCTTTTTTGCTATTTCAGCACAAAAATTTGCGAAATAACAACACATGCAAACATTGTCCTAAATTTGACTGACCGAAAACATCAGAGCTAAAAGTCAAGTTCAAATCACTAAGTCACATAGTTATAAGCCTATAGGGGTCTGGGGGCGGTAGCCCCTGGAAAAAAGTGTGAGGAACTTTTGATTTTTAGGCCGAGTTGTATCAATTGCAGAACTAAAAATAAAAAAAGCCAAAAAGGGGTAGTCACCGCCATTGAAACTGGCAGTAATATAAGTACTGTAACCGACTAACCGCTTCGTTATCCTTGTGATTTTTTTCTCAAAATTTGAACTTTTTGCCAAAGTTTGAACAATAAAAATTCTCCGGCTCCGGCACTTTTTTTGCCGGAGCCGGAGCCGGAGGCTCAAATCCGGCCGGAGCCGGAGCCGGAGCCTCCGGTCGATCGCTAGTGGCCAGGGGGCCCCCGGGCCCCCCGCAGGGAGGGTCAAGGTTCGGCAGAAGGGGAAAAATTATTTTTGCCGATAAATTACTTCCTACCCCATCTTTTAATAAAAATATGAAGCCCCCATCGTCAGCCATGCCCCCAACCTGATCTCTAGCCCCCAAAATAGCTGTCGCCCCTTTTAATAAAAATCTGAAGTGAAATTATTGGTGTTAAAAACCTTAGGGGTCGAATAAGTCAGAAAAACGGCATTTTTTCGACTAATGATCAGGAGTCCCCCTATATCCCCTAAACCTAAGGGGGGGTCAAAATTGAACGCTCTTTCGAATAGGCCAGGTTAGAAGTTTGTAGGATGTAAGCTTCGGCTGGAAATCAAACTTTGTCCAAAAAATAAACTTTACATGAAATTTTTGCGCAAAATTGGATTTAATCAAAAATACTTCATCAAATAAAAACCTACTGCTATCACTGAAAGAGTAATCTCTCAGATACTAAATGCTGAAAAAATTTTGTAAATCGGTTTAAGCTTTGAAAAGTTACAAAACTTTGACTGAAGCTACCCAGGCTAGGCTGATTGAAGCGTTACAGCACAAGTAAGGCTCAGTTCAAATTTTGGACTATACCTGCAACATTTGTTCAAGTAAGCAGCTATTTGGGGTATTTTAGTGCAGCAAAGTTATTTTTGATGCTTCGTATCAGGTTTTCTATTCAAATTGGCCTCAGGCTTAGGCTCAGTGCTTAGGCTTAGCGCTTAGATTCGGAGTTCAGGTTTAGGCTTAGTGCTTAGGCTTAGTATGTGGGTTAGCAAAGGATTAGTCTTAGTTGCTTGCATTGAATAAAAGGGCGCTTGCTACTGTGGAATCATAAATAAAGCTGAAGTATTGAAAAAGTGGCTGTCAGCGCTAGCTTGATGCTGAGCATCAGTGACGTTTTGAATTCGTATTTATGGTAACCGGATTTGCCAAAAAATAGTTACTGATAACCTAACATTGCTATTTTTTTCTTGGAAAATGTAATTAATTTATTGTCCACGCCATACGTGGGCAGGGGTGCGGAGCGACTTTTCCGGCGATTTTTGCTTCGTGAGCCACCGATTTTGCTTTCTGGGGGGGGGGGGGGTGAAGATGCCTTCTGGGGGGGGGGTGGAGACCCCGCCCCGAACCCCCCCCACGCCCATGTATGCTCCACGCCAAAATAAACAGGTATATACAATTGCTATGTAAGGTCAGTTTAACGATGTTTATTTCACCTATTTTGTAGTTGGAAAAATAACATAACATTTTTGATAAAAATGAGCAGAATATTTTGTAAACAAAGCTGAATTAAATATATTATTGTATGTTTCTTGATGATCACTCTTCAGACTGATATTACGATTTTATTTTTGATAATTTTCTAGGATTAGCCCCAATGGGTCGAAAAATGGTGATTTTCAACGAAGTTTGAATTTTTTCAAAAATGTGACTTTACGGTGAAAAAACGTGAGTTTGAATTTTTCCCTTCTGCCGAACCTGCACCCCCCCCGCAGCACCCCCCCACCCTCCCGTAGACAAACTTCGGAAAATTTTCGGGCAAGGCACGTTGGCTCCTCCCTCAACTTGATCCTGGCCGCGCTACTGTCTATACCCCCTCTTTACCAAACAAAAGAGAAAAAGAAAGGAAAAAAAAGAGGGGGAAAAAGGAAGGGAAAAAAAAAAAAAAAAGAAGGAGGGAAAAAAAAACTCAACACTCACCATGATATACGGATCATCCACAAGGGAATAAAAGAAGTCAGTAGTCTGAATGAGAAATAAATTTCTGTGCCGCAAAGGAGTGACACAGCAGTCTGCACCAACACCTAAAAGCATGATAAATATTAAACTATTTTGTATATAATTATATAACTGTGTATTTTTGAGCTCACGGATTAAACGGAGAGAGCGTGTCAGCCTTCAGAAAAAACATACATTCTAAGTTTCAAACACTAAATGAGAACAATGCAGAAGTCGAAATACACTAATAAATATCGAAAACTCCTAACGGTATATACGTATGTTATGTACATAATTTATTAACCAAACACCACGTCATGCTCACCAAGCTTAGGCTGTTGGTGGACGAACTGGCCCAGGAAGTGATTGACCGAGTCCACCTCCGTATGGCCCGTCCGTCCCTCCTTCAGTCCCTCCAGGAGTCTGAGCAGTGTCTCCCGGGGGACTTTGCACCCTCATCCTTTCAGATCGGCCAATTTGGTCAGCCGAAAGTTTGGCTCAAGGCCGTGCTCGGTTGGACTGAATTCTTGCATTAAATGAGACGTATCGGGTAGAATCAGGCCGCC
The DNA here is from genome assembly GCA_030248245.1 of Trissonchulus sp. WLG1_4. Classification (NCBI taxonomy): domain Eukaryota; kingdom Metazoa; phylum Nematoda; class Enoplea; order Enoplida; family Ironidae; genus Trissonchulus; species Trissonchulus sp. WLG1_4. The sequence continues at coordinate 126,739 of JASANF010011541.1, forward strand.
AGCAGAATTCTCATCCACCGGAATGTCCGTCGAGTCTGTGCTTTCGGCTGCACCGGGATCGGGCGGCGCCGCTTGCATCATCATCTGAACTTAATGCTTGTCGCTTCAACTGGTTGCTGAAAAATTATCGACTCGTCCTAAACCGAAAACACAAATAGGAAATGAAGAAAAATTTACTTCATAAAGGAAAAAGCATGCATGCATATCCGGGTTGGCAGTATCGGTCTCGGTCTCGTAAAAAAACCATGACTAGTTGGCATATTTTTAGTGCCCCCCCCCCATTTTGGTCGCGCCGCGCCCCCCCCCCCCCCATTTTGAGCCCCCCCCATTTGAGATTGGGTGCCCCCCCATAGCCTGAAATTTTTTTCCGAAAAGAAGTTTTTGCGACTATTTAGCAGTAGCGATGTCGCCTTGGTAGGGTTTTGTGGTCCTTTTTCGTTAAACTTGGTAACAGTGTAGCTATTATAACGTATAAAAGCGTAACATTTAAAGCATAAGACCCATTTTTTCGCCTAAAAATAGTGTTTTATCGTGAATTTAGTGCGACCCCCCACCATTTTGGTCGCTCCCCGCCCCATCCATGGGGAGGGGGCTGCCCCCCCATAAAATTTGGCCTGAAAATATGCCAGACTAGGCTGGTCTCGATCTCGGTAAAAAAACCGAGACCTGCCATAGGGTGGTCTCGGTATTTCACATGACACTTGGACTTGAAGTTTTGAAAATTTTGCAAGATTATATACTACGAGTTTTTTAAATTTAAGTTTTCAAATAAAATCCGAAGCATGAACAGGTAAACTGTCTGCTGCAGAAAGGCAATGTCAGTGCATTGTCAAATTTTAGCTAACTTCAAGTTTAAACGTTGTATTATACACCGTCAGGGGCGGACCGTGACCTCCAAAAAGGGGGGTTACGGCATAAACTTATTTCACATTATTTGACTTTTTACTATATTTACAAACAAATTGCGTTACGACTGGTGCTCGGCCGTCGGCCATGCTGTTGTTGATGAATATATACATGTCTTGAAAAATTTTTTTGGGGAATGACTTCTCGATTTTTCGTAACGAGTAAAAATGCGCTTCATACATGTAGTTGGGGGGGGATGGGGGAAGGGGAAGACCCCCCCCCCCAAAATTCGGTCCCGGGGGAGGGAGGGGAGGTCCCACCAGGGGGAAAAGAGGGGGGAGGGTGCCGGCGGGAGCAAAATCTTGGCCAAAATTTAAGAAAATCGGCACTTTTTCGTGAAATTTAAGCGATTTTTACCAAATTTTCGCCAAAATTTGTCAAAATCGGTGTTTTTTGGTCAAAAAAGGTAAAAAATGCGTCATTTTTGGAAGGGAGGGGGGTCCAAAATGAGTTGACGCAGGGGAGGTGGGGGCCCACCAGAGGGGGGGAGGGGTACTCAATTTGGTGCTGTTACATGTATGATGCGCTTTTTACCAAGTTTAATCCTTTCGCGTTAACAAACGAAAGATTACTAAACCACAAAAGTGCGAGGATCTGGGGGCGGCAGCCCCCAGAAAAAAAGGCGATTTTTCCGATTTTCAGACCAAATTTGGTCAAGTGGAGACGTATCAGAATTTTTTTCCGACAGAAAAATTAAAATAAAAGATGGTAACGTACACAAGTGAACTGCAGCATATTATTCTTGCAGACATGTGTAGCTATCCCGCCTAAAACTTAGCTAAATTACCTAAATGTCAAAAGTATAGAGTACTATTTAGAGTCCAAAATACCTAGACTAGCCTACTGGCTGCAATTCCAGAACTTTGCCTAAACGTCGGCTTTTTACTTGTTATTGCAACTTTGAGTTCGGTTATAAACTGTTGTTATAATACTGCAAAAAGTCAGTGTGTGGCTTGAGAGATTGGATTAAAGTTCTGTGCTTACGTTGGTGTTCGAGTTGGGATTACGGTAGACAGGCAGACTTGTTACACATGCATCCCCATAAAATTTTGCCTAAAAATATGCCAGTGTAACAACAGTAGTGATATGAAATAGCAAAGCAAAATTAACTTAGCCGGTTGCTTCCGGAGGCGAGCAGCCTCCGGAAAAAATTTTTCTCAATTTTGAGGCTGAATTTCACGGTTGCAAAAAAAATTTCCTTTGATCCGGGCAAAAAGGGGGATATATCTTAATCATTAATTAATTAACCCATATGTGAAAATTAACAACACAAAACAGAAAATGAAAAAATATATAGTACAGTTCAGACGTGAAAACATGGAATATATATGTGCGCAAACATACATGAAAAAAAGGCTAACATCATGGGGAACGGCCTAACTACAGGCAGTTCGGATCAAGTGCAGTTGGAGGGGGAGGAAATAGTGGACCTATTTTTTGGAGTAGAGCACCTTGAGGGAAGCATTTTTTGTAATAGAATCAATCCCTATCCACAAATTTGGATTTTCTGAGCTATGACCCCTTGAAAATTGCATTTTCAGTGTTTTTGGAAGTGAACGTAGGCCAAAGTTCGAAGCCAAAAATGGCTGTAATCTTTGTTTTTGGATAGTTTTGAGTGCGTTATGATGTTTAAGACATCGTCTAGGCTGAGCTGGCAGGATTCTCTAGGCTAAGCTGGCAGGTTTTTTTTGATAATTTCGATTTTTTATTGCCTTAGCCTGAGCCTAAGCCCAAGCCTAAATTGAGGCCAAGTTTGAATTTGACGTTTGAGTCAAAAATTGGACGTTTCTTGCGAATTTGCCCAGCTTTTTCGTAGGAACCCGATCAAAGAGCCTTTCTTTTGATTCTAAAAATTTGCAACTAATAATCTGACACCATTTTGACACGATTAGAACGGAAAAAAAAACAGCTTCGGAAAAAAATTGCGAAAACGTCCCTCGCTGAGGGTTCAAATTTCGGGGGGTCGTATCTCAGAAAATCCAAAAAATGAAATAGGGGTTCTTGAAGCAAAAATGCTTCCCCCAAAGTGCTCTACTCAAAAAAATAGGTCCACTATTCCCCCCCCCCCCCCAATTGCATTTAACCCGGCATTTCACATCCCCTGCCAAGTAGACAAATAAACATGAAAAATAACCAAAAGGTTCTGAGGAAAAAATGCTTCTACCACGGTGCTCTACTACATATTATCCATTATCCCCCCAACTGCATTTAACCCAAAAAACTATAAATGAGGATTATTGAAGCAAAATGGCTTGACCCAAATACCAAGGTTAAGGTACTCTTAGTTCACTCACGCTACCAAAAAATTAGGTCCGCTACCCCCCGCCCCCCAAGAATTGAGCTTGACGTTTTCCTTCAGTTAGGCCGTGTTTACATTGAGCTTTTTTTCAGCTGCTCGAGCAGCTGAAAAAAAGCTGCAGCTTTTTTCACCATTGCCGGCTTTTTTTCAGCTGCTCCAGCAGCTGCAAAAAAAGCCGGAAACGGCGAAAAAAAGCTGGAGCAGCTGAAAAAAAGCTGGAACTGCAGCGTTTTCATGACAACGGAGCAGCTATAGTGACCGCCATACTTATCCGCATTTTTTCAGCTGCTCCAGCTTTTTTCCAGCTGCTCGAGCAGCTGAAAAAAAGCTGCAGCTTTTTTCAGCTGCTCGAGCAGCTGAAAAAAAGCTCACTGTAAACACGGCCTTATTACAGCAAGGTATGCACAACAAAACTCAAACGAAATACGATTGAAAACAGGCAGGCGCGGATCCAGAAATTTTCAAAGGGGGGGCCCTACCTCGGGTGACGACCGGGGGGGGGGGGCGGGGGGTAGCGAGCGATCCATCTCATGTAGAAATTTTTGAGGCCATTTTAGCGTGCTGAAATGCTGGAAGTTACTGGGAATTTCTTGGTCGCGGGGGTCTGGGGACGGCAGCCCCCAGAATCTGAGGCTTTTTTAGAATTTTTAAATACAATTTGCATTGAAAATGTAAATTTAAGCTGCACTTGTGGAGAAACGAGTGCATATGCGGCGGTCTGGGGCGGCAGCCCCCAGAAGCAAAAGCTTTTTTAGAATTTTCAAATACAAAATTTGTATTTTTTGTATTTTGCGTGCATAATTGTGCAAAAATTTATATTTTTGTGCAAACTAAATGCCTTTTGTTTGCCTGTATAAAACAAATATATGTGTTTTTATACCTGTAGAGATACGTAGAAATTTTTCGATCGGGTATAAAAACCCAGAGGACTCTTGTGTGATAATTCAGTGGAAAAAATTTACGTGGGAATTCCCCCCTACCCCCTCCCCCTGCGTACGCCCTAAAGCCATACCAGTGGCAGATCCAGGAATTTTTTCAATGAAACGGGTATATAAATAAAAATAATTTCAAGATTTGCATTAACCTACTGAAACATAACAGCCAATACTACAAAAAATACCAGACATACCGTCAAACGGCAGTGATGCGAGTAGACGCAGGGGTCTGGGGGCGGCAGCTCCCAGAATTTTTTTTAGATTTTGCATTAAAAACAGTGCATTCTGAGTTTATCACAGGCTCGACAATAAAATACTGTGCATTATTGTGCAAAATTTTTAAAAAAAGAGTACATTTGCACGGGTTTTGCACAAAAAAACCTTGGCTGGAGTCAAGTATGGGTTACAAAGTGTCCATGCTTGATGTAAACCATTTTTGCTTATTCGCTGTTTATGCAGAAAAGTAAATAAGATGTGCAGTGGCGTTACCCGAAACTTTGCAACGGTGGGTATAGATAGAGCTAATTGTTTTTTTAACCGCACTTGTCAGTAAAACACAGAATTCATCTACAATGGTTGCGGGGGCTGGGGGCCGCAGCCCCCAAAAGCCAGAGCTTTTTAAAAATTCTATACACAAGCTTGCATAGAAAAAGCAATTTTTGCAACACTTGCGGGATTGTTTGGGCGAAATTGAGCGTAGAAACCAAAAGTAGATGTATGTATGTATCGGAATTTTTTTTCCAAAAAATGAAGACCTTGTCGATTTTCAGGCTAAATTTAGTCAATAGGAAACGTAGCGGAACCTTTTCCCTCCGAATAAGAAAAACCAATGGGTTTGAAGTTTCGAACGTCACATTACAGTGTAAATGCAGCATAATGTATAGACTCATGTATATACATACATACAGCACTGGCGGTTCCCAGACTTCAATTTCGAGGGGGGGGGGAGGTCTGAAGAAATTTTTTCACTTTTTATAATAGCGTTTTTTAGTTTTACGTTATCTTGTAAAGAAGCAGCCATTTCAAGGGCAATGAGTTGAGTCTTTGGTCAGCTGGAGACGTATCAGAAAATTTTTCCGACAGGAAAATAAAACACAAGATGGGAACATCAGCCCAAACAGTGTATCACACAACTAAACGCAGCATAATATACTCGTGTAGACATGCATAGGCTTTGATAAAAGTTAATAACAAGGAATAGTAAGTCACAGAGTCGCAGGGGTCTGGGGGCGGCAGCCCCCAGGAAAAAAATTGGGGGAAATTTTTTATTTTTAGGCCAAATTTGGTCAATTGGAGACGTATCGGAAATTTTTTTCGGTAAACCTAGCTACATCATCACCATAAGCATTGTCAGGGGCTTCTCGAGAGGTGTGTCTAAGTTGTGTCCGGCAGGAAAAAATTGTGTCCCGCAAGAAAAAATTGTGTCTGGACACACTTCTGGACACAAAAAAAAACCTTGATACAAATTTGTAGGATGTAAGCTTTAGCTGGAAATCAAACTTTGGCTGGAATTCACAACCTAACACTAACACTAACTTTTCCCTTAAAAGTTAGTGAAACACTTAAATTTGGGCTTGAAACACTAACATTTTAAGTGTTTTGAGCCCAAATTTAAGTGTTTCACTAGCTTTTAAGGAAAAAGTTAGTGTTAGTGTTAGGTTGTGAATTCCAGCCATTGTCCAAAAATTAAACTTTACATAAATTTTTTGCGCAAAATTGTATTTAGTCAAAAATACTGAATCAAATGAAAACCTGCTGTTACAATTGAAAGAGCAACTTCTAAAATGCTGAAAAAATTTTGTAAATCGGTTCAGGCTTTGAAAAGTTACAGAACTTTTCCTGAAGCCACCAGGACCAGGCTGACCGAAGCGTTACAGCACAAGTACGGTTCCGTATAAGTTCCGGGCTATAGCTGCGAAATTTTTAAAAATATGAAGCTATTTGGGGTTTTTTAGTGCGGTAAAAATGTTTCTGATGCTTCTTAGATGGTTTTTCCTTCAATTTAGGCCTCAGGCTTAGGCTTAGGCTTAGTGCTTAGGCTTAGGCTTAGTGTTTAGGCTTAGGCTTAGTGCTTAGGCTGAGGCTTAGTAGGTGGGTCAGCAAAGGTTATTCTTAGTTGCTTGCATCAAATAAAAGGACCCTTGCTACTGTGGAATCATAAATAAAGCTGCACTTTTAAATCTAACTTTTACTATCAGTGCCAGCTTGGTGCTGAGCATCAGTGACGTTTTCAGATTGTATTTATGACATTCTATTTCATTAGAAATCGCTACTTATGACCAAAGATGCATATTTTTCTAGAAAAATGTAATAAATTTAATGTCTACGCAAAAAGAAACTAAAACTTTTGATATGTAAGCTCAATTTAACTATGCATATTTCGCCTCTTTTTTAGTTGGCAAAATTAAGATTTTTAGTATAAATGAGCTAAGTATGTTGAAAACAAAGCTGTATAAAGTATATTATTATGTTAATTTATGACGATCAAACTTAAGGCTGATATTACGACTGTATTGGTCATAATTTTCGATGATTAGCGCCAGTGTGTCGAAAAAACATGATTTTCGACAAAAATTAATTTTTTCGAAAAGGTATAAATCAACGTTTTTTCGCTTGGAAAGTGCTAAAAATGAACTCAGCGCATGCGAAAACCTATAAAAACGTGTTTTCACGGTGAAAAAATATCAGTTTGAATTTCCCCCCCCCCGCCTCAGTTGCACCTATGTATATACTGCTTGGAACGTAGAGAAATTTGTTACTGCTCACCTTAGCAGCAAAACGATGCATTACGTGTGTATTAACCTAACCAATTGCATTACAATAGGCGGGGCATAATGCAGCCATATATGCACATGCATAAACCTTTACGACAGATGATAAGAATTAGAATTACTGTAACTAAAGTTCTGGGGGTCTGGGGGCGACAGCCCCCAGGAAATTTTTTGGATATTTGCGCCAAATTTGATGAATTGGGAACGTATCGGAAAATTTTTTGAGGGGGCCCTCTTTGCCAAAGGGGGGTGGGGGCCCAGACCCAAAGGGGGGGGGCCCGGGGCCCCCGGGCCCCCCCCTTGGATCCGCCACTGAAAACAGGGGCCGTATTCTCAAAATTACCTGCAGGTCAAGTTCGGCTAACTTTACCCACAGGTAAGGTGAAGGTAAAGTCGTATTCTCAAACACTGACTAAAGTCAACGTCATAGCTATAGGTACCTTTAATATTCAGGTCAGAAAAGTGCTTTATCTTGTTTCGTTCTAAAGGCCGATTCACACGGTGCGTTTTTGCCGCTGCGATTCTGACGCAAAACGCAAGCCGCAGGGTGTCGCAAGCGAAACGCACCGTCTGAACAAGCTTTGCGGCCTTAGTGCGTCTCGCAGGTCAGTTTGCTGCGTCTTTACTGTTTCAAAAAAATGACAAATTGGTCCGCGAATTTTGTTTATGCCAACACGTCCGCAGCATCAAAACGCAATGAAATCGCAGGTGGAATAGCAGTCTGGCGTTTAAAACGCTGCGGCAAAATCAAGACGCTGGCATTCCGCACTAAAATCGCTGCGTCTGTTCAGACATTGCGTTTTGCGTGCGGCAAGCTGCGTTTTGCCGCAGCGACAAAAACGCTGCGGCAAAATCGCAGTAAAATCGCAGCGAGTGAATCGGCCTTAAAGGCCGATTCACACGGTGCGTTTTTGCCGCTGCGATTTCGACGCAAAACGCAAGCCGCAGGGTGTCGCAAGTGAAACGCACCGTCTGAACAAACTTTGCGGCCCCAGTGCGTTTCGCATGCCGGTTTGTTGCGTCTTTACTGTTTCAAAAACACGACAAATTGCTCCGTCAAAGTTGTTCAAACCAACAAGTCCGCAGCATCAAAACGCAATGAAATCGCAGGTCGAATAGCAGTTTGGCGTTTAAAACGCTGCGGCAAAATCAAGACGCAAGCATTCCGCACTAAAAACGCTGCGTCTGTTCAGACATTGCGTTTTGCCTGCGGCAAGCTGCGTCTTGCCGCAGCGGCAAAAACGCTGCGGCAAAATCGCAATAAAATCGCGGCGTGTGAATCGGCCTTAAGTTCTAAGTTAGTGTTGTGCAATTTTTTAACCTCAACCGTTGATGTTAACATTGTTTTCAATTTTAACTTTACCTTTACCCACAGAATTAACTTTACCTTCACCTTACCTGTGGGTAAAGTTAGCCTAACTTTACCTGTATGTAATTTTGAGAATACGACCCCAGACTGAACTTCTTCAAACTGCTGGGGCCGTATTCTCAAAATTACCTGCAGGTAAAGTTAGGCTAACTTTACCCACAGGTAAGGTGAAGGTAAAGTTAATTCTGTGGGTAAAGGTAAAGTTAAAATTGAAAACAAGGTTAACATCGACGGTTGAGATTCAAAGTTTGCACAATACATTAACTTTAGCTGCGAAACAAGATATAGTACTTTACAGGCCCGAATATTAAAGTTAACCATTGCTATCACGTTGGCTTTAGTCATTGTCTGAGAATACGAGTTTACCTTCACCTTACCTGTGGGTAAAGTTAGCCTAACTTTACCTGTAGGTAATTTTGAGAATACGGCCCCTGAAAGAAACCTAGCAAAATTTTTTACTCATGAGCCAATTTGCACATCGAGAGCCGAATATTTCACTTTGATTTACAGGTACCTTTTGTGGGTCTGGCGGTAGAAATACTGAATCAATGCAAAATATTACACCACACTTAATAACAAAACGAAAGTTTTTAACTATAATCAAGTAAAACACAGTTTGTAGTGTTTTTCATTAGTCCAAAATCATTACATACGTGTAAATGTACTGGCTTGTAGAGATTTTTCCGTGAAAATCTTTTCTGCTCGAAATTTTTTTCATATAGGCCCGTATTCACATACTAGTGTTATTCACAAACAAACGCTAAGCGCTTGCAAGCGCTAAGCGCTTAAGTATGTTTAGCATGGTAGAAGTTCAGTTTGTGAATACCTTAGCGCTTATAAGCGCTAAAAAGCATTTTTTTCATATAGACATGAAAGTGAATTCAAATATGACAAAATTAGTGGTTGTTACGATGCGCGCTTATTTGTCTGTGTTTTTAGAAAAAAATAGAGACCAAACCTCATACAAAAGTTCAATATTCAACAGAATGTTGCAAAGTTGTTGCTTTCAAAGCCACTACAGGGGGCAATGGCCATATTCTCAAAATTACCTGCAGGTAAAGTTAGGCTAACTTTACCCACAGGTAAAGTGAAGGTAAAGTCGTATTCTCAAACAATGCTTAAAGCCAATGTGATAGCTATAGTTACCTTTAATTTTCGGGCTAGGAAACTGTTTTATCTTGGTTTGGTTCGCAGCTAAAGATAATCTAGGGCCGTATTCTCAAAATTACCGGCAGGTAAAGTTAGGCTAACTTTACCCACAGGTAAAGTGAAGGTAAAGTCGTATTCTCAAACACTGACTAAAGCCAACGTGATAGCTATAGTTTCCTTTAATATTCTGGTCAGAAAGGTGCTTTATCTTGTTTCGCAGCTAAAGTTAATGTATTGTGCAAATTTTTAACCTCAACCGTTGATGTTAACCTTGTTTTCAATTTTAACTTAACCTTTACCCACAGAATTAACTTTACCTTCACCTTACCTGTGGGTAAAGTTAGCCTAACTTTACCTGCAGGTAATTTTGAGAATACGGTCCCTATTGTGCAAATTTTTAACCTCAACCGTCTACGTTAATCGTGTTTTCAATTTTAATTACCTTTACCCACAGAATTAACTTTACCTTCACCTTACCTGTGGGTAAAGTTAGCCTAACTTTACCTGCAGGTAATTTTGAGAATACGGCCCCAGATATATGGACAGGGACAGAAACCATATTCTAAAAATTACCTGCGGGTACATTTAGCCTAACTTTACTTGTTACTTTACCCATCAAATTTAAATAACTTTTCACACGCATTTCAGACATTACCTGATATTTACACATGTGAAAAACTTTTGAATTTTCTCTGAAACTCGTGTAAAATATATCTGAAACTTATCTGAAAAGCCAGTAACATTTTTTCAGATAAAATTCAGAGTCTTCGAATTCTGGGTGAAATTCTCTGAATTTCCCGTGAATTTGTCTGAAATTCCTCTGAAAGTCTGTAATCCTAAAGTCGGTCTCTGAATGGAAAGGGTAAAAATCTGAAAAATCTGTAACAGGTAAAATTTTACAAAAAATTCAGATTTCCTGGTTTTCCTGTGATTTGAGATAAGATAGAAATAACATTGTTGTTTTTTCTCACAGGCGTATCACACGAACTAAGTTAGTACAAAAAGAACCAAAGCTAAAAAACCACCTAATTTTTATTTTTTAGTTTATTTTTTTGTACTTTTTGTATTAATATTTTTCCTTTGGAAAGAGCCCTTGGGCAAAAATTTTGCCCATGCCGGAGACCTACATTTTCCTTCTCTGCTTTTACCTTTAAGTGGACCTCTGTCTTTCTTTTAGTCTTTTGGACCTAAGTTTAAATGGGAATCTGTGAGCCCCCGTATCGATAGATAGGATGCCTATTTATATTTCTTACTAATGTTTCTTACTATATATATATATATATATATATATATATGTATATATATATATATATATATATATATATATATATATAGCCTATTTCTTACTAATGTTTCACCATTTAATTATAAAAAGTATATAATGCATTTTTTGCGTTGCAGGTTTGAAGCTTAACAAGGACTTATTTCAGTTGCAGATGGCGTCAGGGGGTAAGTACAATATTATCATTGCTGCTCAAGCAATCAAGTCAGAACGTAATAGTAATCTGTGATAATGTATAATATAGCATAATGCTATTCTTTTGAAACCAAGATGGGCAGCTTACGAAGCCAAATTAGGTTTCTAGATGCCTCCTGTCGCATTAAGTTTGTTTATTATCTTTTAATAAGTTTTCGTTTCTAAGTACCTCAAAATGCTTGGATCAAGTGCAGTTGGGGGGGGGGGAATAGTGGACCTAATTTTTTGGGAAGTATTTTTTGTGATAGGAGTGGGACCCCTATCCACCAATTTGAATTTTCTCAGCCATGACCCCTTGATAATCGCATTTTTAGTGTTTTTGGAAGCGAGTATAGGCAAAATTTTGAAGCAAAAAATGGCTACATATATATAATCTTTTTTGAGTGCGTTGCCATCGTCTAGGCTTAGCTGGCAGGATTTTCTAGGCTAAGCTGGCAAAAAACACTACTCAAAAAAAGGGTTAAATGCAGTTGGGGGGGGGAAATAGTGGACCTATTTTTTTTAGTAGAGCACCTTGGGGGAAGCATTTTTGCTTCAAGAACCCCTATTTCATTTTTTGGATTTTTTGAGATATGACCCCCCGAAATCTGAACCCTCAGTGAGAAACGTTTTCGCAATTTTTTTCCGAAGCCCTTGTTTTTTCCGTTCTAATCGTGTCTAAATGGTGTCAGATTACTGTTTACATTTTTTTTGAATCAAAACAAAGGCTCTTTGACTGGGTTCCTACCGACAAATTGGCCAAATTTACCAGAAACGTCCAATTTCTGACTAAATTCAAACTAGGCCTTAATTTAGGCTTGGGCTTAGGCTTAGGCTTAGGGCTTAGGCTTAGTATGGGGCTTAGGCTTAGGCTTAGTATCAGGCTTAGGCTTAGGTTCAGGCTTAGGCTTAGGCTCAGGCTTAGGCAATAAAAAATCGAAATTTTCAGAAAAAATCCTGCCAGCTTAGCCTATAGAATTCTGCCAACTAAGCCTAGACGATGCCTTAAAACATCATAACGCACTCAAAACTATCCAAAACCAAAGATTATGGCCATTTTTGGCTTCGAACTTTGGCCTACGTTCACTTCCAAAAACACTGAAAATGCAATTTTCAAGGGGTCATAGCTCAGAAAATCCAAATTTGTGGATGGATAGGGGTTCTATTACAAAAAATGCTTCCAATGCAAAATGCAAAAAAATAGGTCCGCTACCCCCCCTCCCCCAACTGCTTTTATCCCAAATGGTTTGTGTCATCTTTTTGAAATCACTTTTGTAATATTACGTTCATATTATTCACGTTATGAATGTACGGATCGATTTGGTATATACTTTGTCTGACTGGGCCCTTGAAACTTTTTGTGTTTTAGTAGAAATACCGCGTAATTTCCGGCTGCTAGAAGAGCTGGAAGAGGGCCAGAAGGGCAAGGGCGACGGGACGATCTCGTGGGGCCTGGAGGACGACGAGGACATGACCCTGTCCAGGTGGCAGTGCATGATCATCGGGCCGCCAAGGGTCAGATAGTAGATAGATATGCTTTGGTTTGGCGGCATAGGCGGACCGGACATTATAAAACGGCACTTGATTGAATCACCTTTGTACAATAACAAATAACAATACACACACATTATTAACAGTTTATATTTATATATGTACTTTATTCATTGTGTTATGCGCTGGCGTGGCCGATAGATTGAGCTTTTTTGGTGATATTTGCAATGTTTATAAATAAAAACGCAGTTTAGCTCCCATTTTCGTTGACTACGGTTGTTGAGGTTTAAAGTGAACAAACACGGTTAAGAACTCTTACCTATCTTCGCCTCGCAACATTTTGCCCGCTGTCATTTATTTGTAATGTGATTTAGACTCCATTCGAGGGAAGAATGTACAGTTTACGCATCGAGTGCGGTGAGAACTATCCCCGGGATCCACCTATTGTCAGATTTATATCTAGAATCACTATGAACGGTGTTAATCCACAGACTGGCTTGGTATGCATTTTCTTACTTACTGTGTTCAGTGTTCTGTTTGAGCGATCTTCTTTTGATTTGGTTGTACACGAAAAGCTCTAGCAGCTAGAGCAGGTGGTCGGTTTGTTGAGTTTAAACTTGGCAACAATCAAAACTAATTATTGTTTTTTATGTAACATAACCGAAAAACAAAAAAAACCACTCGGGCTTTCGGAGTGTCTCCAGAGTGCCGGCCCCTAATCTATATTAATAGTGCGACGCGAATGTATGTTGAAATGAACAGTCGTATGTGAGAAGTTAAAATATATCGCTTTGAAAGATGGCGGCCGATCAATGATATCTTGGCTCATTGTTTGTTAGAGCACTGTGTGACTTTTTTCAATTTTTCAAATTGTTTTTGTTTCAGATTGAGCGGCGTTGTGTTCCCGTGCTCTCACGATGGCAGCGTCATTTTTCCATCAGATTAGTACTAGAAGATATACGACGAGCAATGACAGCAAAAGAAAATCTTAAACTGTCTCAGCCTCCAGAAGGTTCCTCTTTTTAGTCGAAACTGCATCCCCCATTTCTGCCCCCCCCCCCCCCTCGCACAAATATCCCCCCACACCACCAACCCTAGACCGGACCTCCATCTCGCCGTAATATTGATTCAAATGTATCAGCAATTTCTGGGTGATGCTAATTACTAATCTGTTTTTTCGTATATCGTTTTCTTGCTGATAACTTGTTCATAAAATATCTTTGTAATTTACTTTATGTAAATTGTTTATATATTTCTGTTTTTTTATTTTGCAAAAAAGTCACATTGTTGAGATATGTATGTGTCTGTACTCTGTAATCTGTATTCATATGATTGTGATGTGTTATGAGTAGTTTTTACTTTGAGATTTTTCCTTGCTGTGGCTAACATTAGCGCATTTTGAAGTAAAATTCATTGTGAAAAACGTTGAAAGCTTTTTCATAAAAGAATGCATACTTTGTTTTGTTTTTTCCTCGCTCTTCTCCTCTCAGTTGTGCTGGAATGGTCGCCTGTCTTAGCCAAAAACCGCTTTTTTAGCATCTCCAGGCAGATGCTTTTTTTCACAAAAAGCAGATTGAAGACTTCAAGCAAACATTATTGGTATTAAAATACTGTAATTTATTTTTTGGTCGTTTTCAAGCTGAAAACTCGGTTATCCCATCGATTGTCAGTGATCTGTGCCCATCGTTTGTTTGGGTCACGACTGAGAGCAGCAAAGTTGAATTGTCGTCATGTATATTGTACATGCTAATGTCTCGATTTGTGTAAAATTTTCTTTTTGTCGTGTAAGTTTTTTTACAGTATTTTTTACTTTTATAATTCGGGCACAAATAGAGTATATATGTGGAGCTTTTTGATTCAATTATTTGCCCATAAAAGTCATTATAGAGCCTGCTTCATACACTTCAAACACGTTTTTGAAGAGTTATTTTGGCAACAGTGGCCGCCATTTGGCTGATATTAGGCTTAGTGATTAATAATTATTTATTATGTTACATAATACACGCCATAAAAGTATTCATTAAACTGTCTCGTATTCTGTGGCATAAAATAGTGATTTTGTCACATTTGTCGCAAAATAATCGTTACTTTGCGATTACATTGTCTTCGAAAAATGGATCATATCCGTTGTTGGAATATTTTGCTACAATTACCTGTTTGGTTTGGCAGCATAGTTGCCGCTAGTATCATAATATTGTTTTGGTGTAGCCTGGCCATGAATTAATGTGATGTTTTGTTTGGGGCTAGTTAACACTACCAAACTTGCACAAAATTTGTCTTAGCATTTTAGATTTGTTGAAATTCAGACACAGTTTTGCATTTACTGTATTTCTGTATTGCCATTTTTTACCAATTTCTGTTTGCAAGAGTATAAATAGTATGATTTCAAAAAGTATTTTCCCGATGTTTTGAATTTTCTGTGGCACAAGTATTGAAGATTTCTAACGTATTTCAGTAGCTATGTTTTGCATTTCGTTTGGAAAAAACAAAATGTAACCTCTCGCTTAGATTTGGGTTTGATGCAGCTTTGGTAGTATGACATGGCCTTGAGCATATTTTGTATCTATGTCATGTTTTGAGCACTTTGAATTTTCGTTGCATTTTTGTTTGTTTGAATTCTGGTAAACTACGTATGACCAAAAACTTACAGATAGTTGGCTGTTTTCGTTTTCCAAAAATTTGATTTCAAGTATATAAACTCTCAAAAAGTCAACAGAGCATTTTCCGAAGCGATTTCTCGTTTTTGATTTAGTTAGACTGATTTGGTTAATAACACAATGCCATATTATCAAGAGGCTTGGAACAGTGCAAGATAATCTGTATGGTTAGAAAGTGCCTCGAACCATTAGCCCAAATCCGTTAAACTAGTTTTGAATAGCTACTAAAAAGTTCGTTAATAGTGCGGACGTATGTTTCTCTTCGTTTGAATACAAACTCTAAATTTTATTTTGAAAGTTTTCTTAAATCATATTCATTGTCTTTTCAATGTAAGGCTGTTTTAATGAAACCGCTTCCTTAATATGAGTTGTAACACGGGCCTAAGTTATTAACTTGCGTTTGCTATGTATCATTTTTGTGGTAAATTACAATTGTTGCATTTTTTAGTTTTGACGTTATTGTTTACTTAGTGTTTTTTTGAAGCCATCGGTGGATTAGATGGAATGTATATAAAGCCAGTTTACCGTTACGAGCCGTCTGCCAATTAAAAGCCGTAGGACCACTCAACGCAGAATTAAGTAGATTTCGCAAGCTGATGTTGTTCGTGGCGTGATTATTTGTAATTTTGCGGTCATAATTCATTTTATTACTTTAAAATTAATGATCTTTCCCATTTCTTGAAGCTATTTTTCATTCATAAAAATTATGCGTTTCGCACTGATATCTTGCTAGCGACTAACGAGCACACCATAATAATTTGGTTTGCTCTTGGTTTTGAACTACATTTAAAAGTACTAATATCTATTCTTACTTGCAGCCATGTTTGTTCGTTCAGCTGGTAGAATTCTGAAAAATTTACGCCACTATTAAATCGTCAATTATATCAAGTATATAGCGTGTTTATTTCGGCATCTTGACGGAAAAACGGACAAACAACAACGGCTGAAGTGTGAATCGGAAACTTTTTTGCCACCTCTCGCAGCCATTGTATTCTTGGTGTGGAATTCAGGCTGTCCTCGCCAACTCGAGAAGTACGAGCCCGTGAGGGAACACCAAATGCATACTCAAACAACTGTGAATCGAAACTAAGCGGAAAATATTTCAGATCCTTTATCTATATACGTTTCCTAATCGTTTCAAAGATTAATTTTGCCAGTTCAGAATAATGTAACTGGGCTTATAAAAGCGCGGTTACAATAATTTGAAAAATTAATTAATTAGTAAAGTAGCTTTATTGACAAGACTGTTGCCAAGCTATTTCATGTTTCTTTGTTATTCGCAGTGCACGTTAGAGTCTTATGACAGTTTATGAAAAATATAAAACCATGCAAGGCTTCAGCTTTCAAGTTGACACGCGACTATAAGTGTTCTAAAAATGTTTAAAATAGCTTATAAGTAGCTCGTAGATGTGTAAATAAAAAAGTAGCAGAAATCAAATTTTTTGTTCAATAGTACGATTTTGATTTTTCTTCATTGGGCGAACTATCGCATTTTTAGAAGCCAGTTTTTTTCATCAGCAGAAATTTGCGTGACCCGGCTGCCCGGTGTGTGGGTTTGTGCTGCAGCAATTTAGAAGATATTGTTTCTGTTGATTGTCTAATTTTGTATAATTTCTAACTGTTTTATTGTATGTTTATGATTATTGTGAGTAAATGTAGCTCAGCCGAACATGAGTGCCATGTTTACTGAAATAGCGAAGGTCATATAAAAAGAACATATATATATATATATGTGTGTATATATATATATATGTATATATATATATATGTGTGTGTATATATATATATATATGTATATATATATATATATGTATGTATGTATATATATATATTAGGGATGGACCGAAAAGTAAATTTTCGGCTGAATACCGAATAATTAGGAAATCAAGGAAATTCCAAGTCAATGAACGTTCAGAATTAGAACTCATTTTATTAATACTGCAATTAGCACCACACTTCTAACTGAAATGAAAATGAAATGAAAATGAACCACCCAAAAAATGAACGCTGTATATTAGCTAATGCAGATACTTGTGTTAATTTTTCATGGATGCTTAAAAGTTTTTTTGCTCTCAAGACTTGATTCTGACACGCCGTACTGTGCGGCGTCTTATCATCCCACCTTGAGCCTTCTTTTTTTGATGGACTCTGCTGAACGCTTATAAGCAGTTTAAAAACTGTCCCACTTCACACCTAAAACAACCCAGGCCAAGACCCTGGGACTGCCGGGGTGAAAAGGGACAAACCCTATGTACACAGATGTACATGGGGGTCTGGGGGAGGGCGGCTGCCGGTCCCCGCAGATTTGAGAGTCTGGAGCCCCCCTCACCTTTGACCCATCGGGACAGACAGGCCACCCTCCTTGGTGCTAAAAAAACGGTGTCCGAAAACTCTAAACTCGCCGCAGATCGCTGTAAAATGCCTCAGCAAAAAGCGAAAAAAAGCTCAAAATATCCAAATTTTGCAAAACATTCCCATTTTTAAAACAAAAATTGAACATTCTTGCGTTTTTGTCAATTCAAGCCCCCGAAACGTCGGGACCAGCCCCCAGACCGAGACACCGTGTACATGTATGCCTATGTACATACCTCATCCAACTGCGGTCAGAGATCGCTGAAAGTCGTGTAATTTTTTGCTGGTGCTTATTGTGCATTTTTCTATAGTATTATTCTTCGCTTCTATAGTATCGACTTATTCTTCGACACATTTTGCATGGATAATTAAAATCAAACGTTTGCAAAATGTTCATATAGCATATATACCTATATTTATTTATACGTAGTATTTTAATATTCTGCATCTTCAAAACCTAAGTAAACATTCGCTAACTTATGCTTGACAACTATTCGGTATTCGGTATTCGGTGAAATTTTTTTCGGTCCCATCCATAATATATATATATATATATATATATATATATATATATATATATATATATATATATATATATATATATATATATATATATATATATATATATATATATATATATATATATATATTTCACTGCAGAATAAGACTATATGGGTGGGCTTTGTGGTCTACTTGAAGGGGCGCTCCGGGAATCAGGAGTTGCCTCAAAAGGCAGCAAAAATATGATAAAACTGAAATATTACTTTAAGCAAGAGTACATAATAGCTTCTCACTCTATATAGAAGAAGAGTGAGACACTCTCCAGCCTGCCTGTGTTCTAGCACAGGCAGATGCGCTGGTCGTTTTCAGGCTACATGTTGACATTCTATGCAACATGTGACTGGCCAATCAGCGCGTTCCCTGCGTAACACACTTGAGTATATAATCGCTGATGCGTTGATAAGCATTAAGATAGAAATAAAAGCTTAATAACTCATTATTTATTCATAGTCTGCTTGCAAAAACATTAAAAAAGGTTTGCAAATACCTCTAGGGATATTTTGGCAAACTTTCAGCGAAATTGATTGAGAAACTTTTGAGATATAAACTTTTCTGAATTTCTTCAAAGTTTCTCAATCAATTTCGCTGAAAGTTTGCCAAAATATCCCCAAAGGTATTTACAAACCTTTTTTAATGTTTTTACAAGCAGACTATGAATAAATAATGAGTTATTAACCTTTATTCCTATCCCGTTTTATGATTGGAGCACGTGCACAGGCGTCTGCCAATCAGAGAATAGAAGCTCGCTTCTGATTGGCCAGTCACATGTTGCATAGAATGTCTACATGTAGCCTGAAAAGGACCAGCGCATCTGCCTGTGCTAGAAAACACAGGCAGGCTGGAGAGTGTCTCACTCTTCTTCTATATAGAGTGAGACGCTATTATGTACTCTTGCTTTAAGCAAGAGTACATAATGGCAAGAGTATGACACTCTTCCCATCGGCCAGCTTGGCAGCGCGGTAGATGCGTTGCACAATAACGGCCAAAAAGTATGTACTCTTGCTTTAAGGTGGCGCTCCTGAAATGTGACTTGAAATGTGACTCTCTGACCCCTGCTTGAGGTTCTCCGGTCAGTGTATTCAAATACAATCTTCATTTTCAAGCTGGCCTTACGGAGGTTAAGGTAACCCTAAGCAACGTTAATGGAATTTTAAGTAAAAAACAGCAATTAGACTTTTTTCTTGACTTACACAAACCTGATATCTTTGCAATTACTGAAACTAAACTGAATCCTGATATACCTGACATAGCCTTTTGTATTAATAAAAACTATTCTGTTTTTAGAACTGATAGAAATCGTTACGGTGGTGGTGTCTGTATCCTAATATCAAATTCGTTAGCTTTCTTTCCTAATAATCGAATGTCAGCTATGCAGTCTGAGTGCTTTATTTTGCAGTTAATTTTTCGTAATAGTATGTTTAACTTTTATGTATTTTATCGTCCCCCAAATGACTCAGATGCTTTAGTCAAAATTCTTGCGGATATTTCAAATCTTGATCTCAGTATCCCTTCTATTTTTGTTGGTGATTTTAATATACCTACAGTGAACTGGCAAAACAATTCCTCATCTAACACTCAGCATGCTGATTTTGTTTTCGACTTAGCTTCATTTGGACTCACACAATGTGTAAACGCACCTACTCGTTTTTCCCCACCAAATATTTTAGATCTCGTATTTGTGTCACATACTGAAATGCTTTCACAATACCCTATCACCTCACAACCCCTAGGAAAGTCTGACCATGCATGTGTAAATTTTAGTTTCACTGTTGATAGTTTTAAAGGTGCTAAACGATCTTTTCGTAATTTTAGAAAGATGAATGTTGAAGAGATTAGCAATTTTGCTTATTGCACATGAATTGGCTCGATGTGTTTTGGCGGCGGAGAAACCCTCTCCAAAATTCTGCTGGTACCTTTTTAAATTTTTTCATGAATTTCATTACTAATCTTATTAATATTCATGTCCCAATTGTACAATCAACAAACGATGGAATTTTTTGGCCGGAGTTTATAAAAAATATGGTTTTACGTTGTAATTCAGCCTTTAAGAACTGGACCAGAAATTTTGACATTTTTGCCAAATACGAATATGAACGATTGAACTATATCCTTTTACAAATGCAAAAAAAATATCTATGTACTCAAGAAAAAAAATCTTGTAAACTATCCAAATTCTAAACGGTTCTATAATTACGTAAACCATCGCATAAAGCCAAAAAGCACCATCCCTGTCTTGAAAAACCCCAATGGAGCTTACGCATGTACTAACAAAGATAAGGCAGCTTTTCTCAATAACCATTTTTCAAATGTTTTTATCACTGATGATGGCAATATACCACATATAAATCAATTTTGTCCCCCGGTTTTACACTGGACCCCCGACTTTTCCCAACTCACCGTCTTTAAACTACTTCGTAAAAGTCCCAATTCTTTTGTACAAGGTCCTGACAACATTCCTTCTATTTTCTTGAAAAATTTTGCTGTCGAATTGTCGACTCCTTTGTCGTTATTATATGACTTTTCCTTTAACTTTTCGTGGGTCCCCCAAAGCTGGAAAGATGCTAATATCACTCCAGTTTTTAAAAAAGGCAGCAGATCCGATGTTTCTAATTATCGGGATATCAGCATTATTTCTAATTTTTCTAAACCTATTGAAAAGATTATTAATAATCTGTTGCTTGAGCACGCTTATCGTCATCACATTTTCACCCATGCTCAGCATGGATTTTTAAGGAAACGATCCACGGTCACTAATCTTCTGTCTTGTCTACTCCATTGGTTTAAAACAATTGACAACAGAAATTTTGTTGATGTCATTTATCTCGACATACAAAAAGCGTTTAATACGGTCTCTCACAAAAAGCTTTTGTTAAAGTTATGCAAATATGGAATTGAGGGTAAGTTACTGGGATGGATCGGTGCTTTTCTAACTGGTCGTCGACAACGTGTAAGAATTGAAAATGATTTTTCTGATTTTATGTCTGTTAGTAGTGGAGTTCCACAGGGATCTGTTTTGGGTCCCACTCTTTTTCTTTACTATATAAACGATCTCCCTCTGGTTGTCAAGTCTTCTGAAATCAAGCTTTATGCCGACGACATTAAATTATATTTCTGTTTTGAGCGAGGAACTCCTCCCAATGTACTCCAAGAAGATTTAAATTCTATTGTGAATTGGTGCAATATGTGGCAATTGGATCTAGCTATTAATAAGTGTTTTGTGTTGCATGTTGGTTTGTCAAATCCCATTGCTACTTATTCCATCGACAACACAAATTTAATTTCTGTTGATTTTTGTAAGGATTTGGGTGTCCTCGTTCAATCAAATCTAAAATTCAATGAACACTGCTCTTCTATTGCTAAACGTGGTCTTAACATTGCACATCTTATCTTGCACAATTTCACCACTACTGATCCACTATTACTTACCAGACTTTTTTGTATTTATGTTCGTCCTATTCTTGAAACTGCATGTGAAGTTTGGTCCCCTTACTTAAAAAAGGATATTGATACCATTGAAAAAGTCCAAAGAGTCTTCACTAGAAAACTTCTTAAAAATACTGATCTAGACTACGAGTCTAGGTGTTTGCTACTGCGTATTCATACTCTTGAATCTAGACGGGTATTTCGCGATGCAGTTTTAGTTTATAAGATTCTGCATAATCTTATTGATCTTAATCTTAACGACTTTTTTGAATTACGTTCTGATAGGGTTACTAGACCCTCTAGAGGTCACAGCTTACAATTTATTGTCCCTCGTTCTAACCTGACCCTAGTCCAATCGTTTTTTGCCCATAGAGTTGTACATTTTTGGAATACTCTTCCTAGTCAGGTAGTGGAGTCCAGATCCTTGGCAATTTTTAAAGACAGACTGAATCGTTTCTTATACGGTGACATTGAAATACTCGTTATCACGCCAATATTGTTATTTGTTATTGTTATTATTTGCCCTAGTAAAATTGAATTGAATTGAATTGAATACCACACAATAAAACACCAAAATATTTTTTTTACGCTCATAAGGTGGTCGAGCATTACGCACAGATTCACCTCTTCCTTGTGTTGAAGTTATACCAGGCTACGAGTAGTAACTTCAAAACAAGAGTATTCCTAAGCTACCGAATGGGGGGAGATCATCCTATATTTACCGTGACTAACTCGGGATTTAAAAATAAGTTTAGAGCGAGTTTTGAGACCTGACTTCCGATCCCGCAAGCGGGGGTACCGCAAGCGGGGTACAGTCGTCAGTGTCCCAGTTTAGTATTTTAATAAAATATTTTATTTGGTTGTCAGTTGTAGTATAAGTTGACGTGGCAACAGGTAGGCATCATAGAATGTCAACATGTAGCCTGAAAACGACCAGCGCATCTGCCTGTGCTAGAACACAGGCAGGCTGGAGAGTGTCTGACTCTTCTTCTATATAGAGTGAGACGCTATTATGTACTCTTGGTAGTAGTAGTCGTCGTCGTAGCTCCAGTAGCAGCAATAATACTACCAGTTGTGGCTGTAGTAATAGTAGTAGTAGTCGTAGCTGAAGTAACGGCAGCATCAGTAGTAGCTGTTGTTTTAGTTGTCATCACTGTCAAGTCGTTTGTGTAGCGCACTATTTGCAGTTGTCCCTATGTTTTCTTTTCTGATCAATTTTGTTGATATTTTTTTGTTGATGTTGGTTCAGTTCCGGGTGCTTTTTGCTTTGGTGTTGATTCAGTGTTCAACTAAATGTATTAAAAGTAAACATTGGATAATAGTTCAAGAAAAAATCTAATGCAGGCTGGGCTGACAGGAAGTGAACCAGTAACCTTTGTTAATAAATTAGTACAATTCTTTTAATTGTCACACCTAACGCGGAGCAAGGTAGTCTACTCGGGATCTCAGTTCAACTAACGTCCAACTAAGTCTTACTAACTAAAGTCACTTAGCCTGTCTAATCAACGCAAGAACTTACAAGACTTGAGACCCAATGATAGCGTAGTTGTTTATTGGTTGAATCGACTTTCTGAGCGACTTTCACAGGAACATGAGCCAAGAAGTGAGGTGTTGTAAAGCCCCAAGTAAGGTCAGATTATCTTGGACACCCAATCACTTTCAAGGGCACTTTAGGGTTTAGAAACTGCTGACGGTGGAGATAAAGTTGTAGCCCAAGCTTCAGAATACTAGCTGGTAGAATGCGCGCTCTCTACAGTAGTTTTTCCAGTGCTTATAAAATATTGTCGGCGACCAGCCGACGCCGCAAAAGCATTAGCATGATGTTGATTAGAACGATAGAATGTTTTGAGATATTAGGAATTACAGAAGTAATGAATTTCAAGTAATGACATTTGTTTAGATTATACAACTAAAATAGAACGATTTTAAATTGGAAGAAAACTAAATATACGTACGGCTTGTTACAACACCTCCCCTTAAAGGTTTGGCTCCTGACAAACAGAAATACAGTGACATGTCCAGTTAGATATGCAGAATCAAAATAAATTAATTTAACCCATTGTGATTGTAGGTCAGTGTCCAAAAGTTAGTTTCAGTTGTGGCAAATGTTCGAGGAGGATTCGCATAAATCGGAGGACTCCCTTGGCAGCCAATGTTACGCCGTTGTAGGAGTTGATCATCAGGTACGGTTCATCGATGGCAGAAGTAGGGATGATGATCACCGAAGAATGGCCTTCTGCAGCGGAGCGCAGAATGGATCGGGCTTCTTCGACGAGGTGCTGAAAGGGGTCCAATCGCGGAGGCATATCGTTGATGAACACCTTGGCTGCGTAGTGATTTGTCAGCAGGTTGAGTACGTTCTTGTATCTTTGAAATAATTGGGCAGAGTTTTCAGCCGCGTTCAGATCATCGGTTCCAACCAGCAGCAGGATGATGGTATAGCGGTATGGGTCCGAGACGTTGTTGGACAGTAGATGTTGGAGTTGGAGTAGATTTCGGAGTTGGCTGAAACTTGACTTACTAATAGCAACAAAATTGCTAACATAAACACAGGTCGTGGTTTTGACCTAACAGAACGGGACGTGCGGCGATATTTGCGCTTCTTGCATTGGTGTCTTATGGCGGGACTTACATCGCAAGGGCAGCGGTTCTGTACATAAACCGCGCGGCAAACATTAACTGTGGGCCCACAGGGGTCTAAAAGACCGTTGGTTTCACCTTGCGAAGGCACCGAGGCCAAAGGACATTCTGAACCCTTAACGCTAATTGTACCTACAAGCTTAGGGTAGCTCTCTGCCACTAGGCGATCAACCTGCTCGCGCAGAACCTCATTTTCGGAGCGCAGGGTAGAAACCTCATCTACCTCACTCTCATCACTAGACTCAGTTACTTCCTCAGTATCTTTGCACGGACTTGCAGTACCGACTGCGCCAACGTATTTGCCTTTGCCCTTATGCGGCGAATTTCTGAACTTTGACTTTTGACCAACGGCTCTTTTGGGGCACCTATTTCTCATGTGACCTACGCCTTTACACCTCAAGCAGATAGGCTTGCCATCAGAGGTCCATTTTGGTGGACTTCTATCCCTACTGGACTTTCGATCGAATCCTATTTTAGCTTGCGTAGACTTGCGCTGTTTTTGAAGCTCCTCTTGAAGTTTTCTTATTGCTTCGTTCGTTCGGCGTTCGAATCCTTCAAGTTCTCTCTTCCATTCACTACCTGTCTCTACTGCTGCCACCCTAAAGCCAGGTCTTGACTTTTTCTCATTCTGGCGCCGAAGCTCACGTAGTTCCTTTTTGATGACGTTCAGCTCCTCTAGCTCTAGTGATTTTTCGTGTGACTTTCCTTGTGACTTGTACTTACCCTTACGAGCCACTAACGCCTCTTGTCGTTTTGCTTCGGTCACCAGCTCGTCAAAAGTGGTGGGCGGCCTGGGTAGATATCCAAGTCGATCCTGTAACTCAGGACGCAGACCGGCTTGAAACAATCCGCGCAGCATTTCCTGTCTAGCATTGAGGTCCATTGCTGGGTATGCCGCTCTCCCCAGCCTCTGTAACTCGCGAGCAAACGTGGCAACGGACTCATCGGACTTTTGAGTTCTAGTATGTAACTCTTCCGAACTAACTAGTTCCTTAGCGGGAGGGTGAAACGCATTCCTTAACGCCTGACATAGACTCCGGTAGTTTCCCTTAGTGGCGGTTGGGAGGCCTCTGTAGACCTCCAGTGCATTACCACGTAGGTATGAGGGCAACTTCACTAGTTTGTGCCGTTCTGTGTATTCCTCAGCCATACTCATCAATTCAAACAGCTCAAAATACTCCTCAAAGTCATCACCAAAATCGCCATGAAAAAATGGTAGATTGAGAGCACGGGGAGCACTAGCTCGATTCCTGAGCGCATCTGTTGCTTGAGTAAGTTGTTCTAATTCCTGCCTAAGCTGGGCTACTTCTTCCTCCATCTTACGTTCTGACCTATGTTGGTAACGCAGTTCACGTTCGGACTTAGCCTTAGTAGGGACTTGCTCTAACGCCAGACTAAACAATCAAAATTGACTAATTAAACTAAAGTCACACTGAATTGCCCAATTTCTCAATGCAGCGTACGTTAAGTGATAGGGGTACCTTTTCACCAACAATAGTTTTTCTTAAAAAAAATACACACGTTTTCGGTGTCCGTGGGGTACCTTATCATCAATTACCGCTTAGGACAATAAATGTATTTCCTGTCCCTGTTGGGGTACCTTGTCATCAACCAGTACGAAGTCACGAGCGACAAACCCTTACACTACTGTTGTGTATCTGTTGTCGAGTTCGAGACAGTATGGGTACAACTCCTCGTAAGTGTGACTTCCAATACCTTAGCTTATGATGTTCTGGCGTGACTGACTTCTTCTCCTAGTGATCCTGCTCGCGACGCCAAATTTGTCACACCTAACGCGGAGCAAGGTAGTCTACTCGGGATCTCAGTTCAACTAAAGTCCAACTAAGTCTTACTAACTAAAGTCACTTAGCCTGTCTAATCAACGCAAGAACTTACAAGACTTGAGACCCAATGATAGCGTAGTTGTTTATTGGTTGAATCGACTTTCTGAGCGACTTTCACAGGAACATGAGCCAAGAAGTGAGGTGTTGTAAAGCCCCAAGTAAGGTCAGATTATCTTGGACACCCAATCACTTTCAAGGGCACTTTAGGGTTTAGAAACTGCTGACGGTGGAGATAAAGTTGTAGCCCAAGCTTCAGAATACTAGCTGGTAGAATGCGCGCTCTCTACAGTAGTTTTTCCAGTGCTTATAAAATATTGTCGGCGACCAGCCGACGCCGCAAAAGCATTAGCATGATGTTGATTAGAACGATAGAATGTTTTGAGATATTAGGAATTACAGAAGTAATGAATTTCAAGTAATGACATTTGTTTAGATTATACAACTAAAATAGAACGATTTTAAATTGGAAGAAAACTAAATATACGTACGGCTTGTTACATAATCTATTTATTTAGTTTTGACTTCATGCCTAATACCAATGTTTAAAGATAATAGTAAATTAAATTAAATAATTAATTTTGATACAATGCAAGTGAAAATGTGTAAGTCAAACATCGTCGGTGTGAATACTGAATAGATACGTCTAAATCCGAAGCTAACAATCCTAATTCAGTTCACAACAACTGACAACTTATTCCGGAATTGAACCCGTTGTACTCGTTCATAAACTTCTGTTCGATCATAAACCAATCACCTGGGTCAAATAAAAGCAAAACATTTAAGTAAAACTTATCGTATTCGTTCGGTGAAACTTATCCATTAATCTTCATTTCCACCTTCGGTAGGTAACTTTACTTTGGTGTATTAGTTGTTGCATTTTCGTAATCCCTATCTTTCTGTTTTTTGTTTCATTGTCAAAAGCAGTCAAAAGGCTTTGCAAAAAATGTCGGTCAGCATTGAGGTTAACAGTTCAGCTTAAATAAAATGCATTACACACTCCATTTAATACTGTCAAAGAACAGATTGGAAAACTAGAGAATCTTAACATAAGTATCTGCACTTCCTACTTGCGTTTTTACTACATTCAATTTTCCCAACATTAGGGGCACCGCAAGAGACGTGATATGATCTACGCAATCAAAGTTAATTTAATAACGTTCAAAAAAGTAATTTTTATAACCAAAATATGTACCAATAGCTAAATTTTACTAATATAATTTTAATAGTCATAGCTTCAGTAATAAGTATTAAATGCAATTGAAAAAAACCAGTCTAATGAAGCAAGACTAAAATAAACTAAAATAATTAATTAATTCATCTTCATTATGTCAAAACTTTATAAAAAAAGAACTAAAACTAGGATGAAACATTAAAATTTGAACTTATTTATTTTTGGAACAATCGATGCTATGTTGTAATCAATCAACCCACCAGCCTCCACATCGATCGTCTGTATCTTGATGACGCAATGTCATAATGAACACTTGCGATGCAATGAAGATGGTGTGACAATAGTGTCACCAAAAATTTTTTTAATTACGTTTCAATAAAACACAACTGCTAGTGTTTTTCAGCCTTTCAAATTCATTACATACGTGTAAATGCACTGGCTTGTGAAGGCATTTCCGTGAAAATCTATTTTTCTTGACGAAAGTTGCTCAAAATTTTTTTATGTGATATGTACATCAAATTAAACGAAATTCACTTCTGATCAACTTTTGTTCTTACGATGCATGTTTATTTTTGTGCGTTTTCAAAATAATGGCCAAAACCCACTTTTCAGGAGTGCCACCTTAAGGTGGTACTAACGAATGTGCAGTGTTTTTTAACAAGCTAGTATTCAATAATTAAGTAACTTAAGATCAGATTATTTATATCCTTTGAAAGCGCTACTTTTCTTTTACATTTATGTGAAGTTTTATTGTACAACTGTAAAGATGATTTAGATGCACGTGTTGAAAGTTGACCAAGTTGTCTTTTTTGAGCACTTTCAAATCTGGCCACTTTTTGAAGTGTTTGAACAACAAAAACATGCGAAAAATGGCACAAATATTTAAAAATGAATTATCTAGACCCAAAATCCACGATTTTATGATTTGTCAATTATTAATTGAAATATAAGTTTTCAAAGTTAAAAGTGTTTATTCACACGCAACTTTCATTTTCTATATCTACGCAAAAACAAAAGCAATTTGAAAAGTTTTCATTTTGGGTCTAGAAAATGTGCAAAAGTTTATTCATGTTCATTTTTGTGTTTATGCGCTGAGCATGCGCTTAGAAAAGTGGCCAGAACTGTTAAATTTCTATTCTCCTGTTGTGTACTTTGGCTTGTTGGCTTGGCTTGCTCCTAAAAATTTTTCACATGATCCCACTAACCTCATTTGCCATTATGTTTATATGAATCAATTTTTTGGAGACTTCATGCTTAAGAAATACAATTTGAATCTACTAATTTTTTTCAAAAAATTTAAAAAACTGCACATTCGTTAGTACCACCTTAAAGTGGCGCTCCTAATAACTGACTTTGGGCAGTAAAAGTTTTCAGTCACGTTTTCAGGTCTTTGTTCTTGAAGAAAGGTTTTTCAGCAGTGAATTAGCCTTCGTTTGATATACATAACATGTAGTTTTGTTGAAATTAATTTTTTGACCTAAATTTTGATATGGCAAAATCTTCAAATCGATTTTCCGAAAAATTGTATATGGTTTTTGTTACTTTTGATAACGGTTTTCCGCAGATAATAGGTGACAGCAACTTTTTAAAAAGTCGTTTGTGTAGGCAAACGGCTTAGGCTTAGGCTTAGGCTTAGGCTTAGGCTTAGGCATTTGTAAAAAAATTTTCAAATTACGTTGAGCGATATTGACAAAAATGCACTATTTTTCAAGCTAATTTTTCGTTAGCTACTTTTTGGCTTCTCCAACTTTTCTCAATGGTTATTTGCATTAAAAAATACGCTCTATTTTTTGACACTGTCGCTTGTGTGGGCTTACCTCAGATTTTTCTGATCGGCAATAGCCTTTTTTGAATCGTGATAGCTCTCCTCCATGTCGTTTTTTTATTGTGAAATTTGACTTAAAGTTAGAAAATAAGTAGATTCAGGTGTACCTTCTTCGAAAATGTTGATTTCTGTTTTTGATAAAATTCTGCAGCGATTTCAAGTTGAACAATTTTAGAAAAACTAGTGTATTTTGAGCCAAAACAATTGGATTAAAATTATAAGAAAAGATACACCTCGGCAACATAATTACCTACAGTTTAAGCTATAGATCGTAAAATTTAAACAAAGTTTCGCTCAGTTATGCCGTTTGAAATCATTATGCGCATTTAGCGAAAACAGAAATTTTCAATCGGTGATAAAAAATCAGAACAAGGCAGCAGGCACGTGAAACTTACTCAGAAACAGAGCTTTGTAACAGGCTTCAATATATTTAAGGTGGTAGTAACGTTTTCGACAGTTTTGCAGGAGTAACACTTGACAACTTACGATTAATTTTAAATCAATAATTTATATTACGCATATTAATTTTGGAAACTCTGATTTATTATGAGATAAATGCTTGCTAAAATAGCTTGAAACAATCATTTTTAAGGGGGCGCTCCGGGAATCAAGGATTTGGGCCGTATTTTTTAAAAACAGCCAAAATGACCTATCATTCTTGAAGGAAAGTTGCCCAAAATACTATTTCTGATGTTTTGACGTGCATATCTCCATAGCAAAAAATTTGAAAAAAATTGGACAATTTACTGATTTTATGCAACTTTTACACAAATTCAGCAAGTAAGCCAGTGCATCAACGCTTTTTGAGGTTTTGCAAACAGACGATACGTAAATTTTATTAGTCGTAATGAAAAATTAAAACAATTTTATTGCGTTCTGTGCAAAAAAATCGCACAATAAACCATTTTCGGAAGCAGCAGACTCAAATATAGGCTGTGTGAATACAAAACCAATTTTTCGGCATTTGATTATAAAATGCTGGTAAGATATTTTTCTACAAAATTTTGCACAGTTATGACATGCAAATACGTGGACGCTTGCACTAGCTTCAGCGACGCCTACACCAACAGAAAGCACATAGTAACGAATCACCAGACACAAGTTATTTTGGACTGCAGCGCTACTAACATCATCTACTTAATTACTTGCACGGATTGCAATATCCAATACGTTGGTGAAACTAAAAGATCGCTCAGAGAGCGTTTTGGAGATCACAGACGGTCAATTGAGAATAATAGCTTGGGCTGTAAATTACTTTCTACACATTTCAAATCTGGAATTTGCAAAAAATATTCTGTTACTATCATAGAAAAGTTAGTTGATACTGGAGACGATAACACTGATAAAGAGAATAGATTGGAACGAGAAGACTATTGGATCAAAACACTTCGAACTAAGTTCCCTTATGGACTTAATGATCGGATTCGAAAAGAAAACTCAAATCTGCCAATATATTGTCATTTCAACAAAATCGAACGATACAGCCATTGTAGAGGCAGAAAGAAATCACGCCAGCATAGAAAACAAGATAATGATATTAACAAATTCATTGGCGAAGTTACCAAGACAATCAAGAATGATATTAAACTATTCCGATCTAAAATAACTGGCATCATTTTCGCAATGGATAAAAAATCAATTGGTCTTCTGTACGCTAAGCTTATGGATAAATTTACAGATGAACACTTGAGCTTAATTAAAGACTTGTGCAGATTTAAACTGGAAAGCAAAAAAATAGCTTTAAACAACGCCAAAAAGGAAAAGCCTGCGAAAATACTAATACACTATTGCAATCCAATTTGCGAAAATGTTAACCTGTATAAGATATTCAAATCTGATAGAGTTAGCAACGTCTGGCCCGCTAATGCGGACCAAAAATTATCCACTCCTATGACTATCTATCGGTATGATAAGACAATTGGCTCACTATTCTTTAATTACAGACAATCTATTCAAGATATTCATATCGATCAGTGGATTCGAGAGCAAAAAACATGTGAATGCAACGTCTCACAATTTTCGGATAATTATCATAAACATATAATTACCGGAGACACAAGTGTAGTTGATGACCCGATAATTCAAAAAATTTTGAGCAAAGGTACGAAATACCGACTGCCTAAACCTATAAATAAAGAGGAAATGATCAATGCTCTCACTGATGCTGTGAGCGATTACGTGATAAAAATATCTGAAAAAAGAAAATATAATATTGCTGATTTTCAAGAATGGAAAGAGAATGTCCTTGACATGGCTAAATGTCAGATTAAGGACAATAAATTCACTCGCAATAATATGGAGTTAATAAACAATTTAAAATTAAAGAATAAAATTAAGAAACTGCAAGAGAAATTCGTTTTTACCGTTGTGGATAAAGCATCACAGAATTTTGCTATTATCTGCAAAGTTTTCTATATCAACAAACTACTCGAAGAAATGGGTATTACGCATAGCAGCAATACTTACGAAATTATCAATAATATTAAAGCTTCTGATCTAATTGAAAAGCTATCCGATGAGTCAACGTCGTTTGGTTTCAATGTTACCTCGGAAAACAAACACTTGCCTTTTGTGCAAATACCTAAATGATACCTAAATTTCATAAGAACCCTACTGGATTTAGAACAATAATTTCTAGTGCCAAGTCTTGCACTAAACCTATGTCTCTAGCACTTAGTTTTGGCTACAAGAAAATTCAAAAGAAAGTAGAAAACTATTGCAACAGCCTACATTCTAGTCAGTGGAATATTTCTCCATACTGGATCATTGATAGCAATAAACGTATTCTGAATGACATTGAAGTTTTGAACAAAAAGAAAATAGCTAAAACTGTAAACACTTATGATTTTGGTCAACTATACACCAATCTGGTCCACAGCGAAATTTTCTCGTCGATGGAAGTTGTGTTGAAAATAGCATTCAACAAACAATCACGACTAGCTCTACATGGAAATTATGCTAACTGGTTTTCAAACTACACAAAAGGTATAGGCGTTGACAAAGAATCAATGCTCAAACTTACTCGATGGATTGTGGAAAATAGTTATTTCCTATGTGGCGATAAGTTGTTGAGACAAAAAATTGGGATACCTATGGGTACCAACGTTGGTCCCTTTATAGCTAACCTTGTTCTTTTTGGCTTTGAATTCAAGTATGTCAAAGAAAATTTATTAAAAAACAATAGCTGTTACAAAAAACTGAAGTACGTATACCGATACATTGATGATATTACTCTTTTCAACGATGATGACACTTTTTATGATATTTATAAAGATATTTATCCGCATAGTCTTACTCTTAAGAAAATCAATAGCACAAGTGACAAAGCAGATGTACTCGACATGACCATTAGCATTAGTGAACGTCAGTTTACTATTAACATATTTGACAAACGAGATGAGTTCGACTTTAACACTATTTCTCTCCCTGACCTAACTGGAAATATGTCCAGTAACTGTGCCTATAATACATTTAAGAACGAACTAATTCGCTTTTGGAAAGTTTGCAGTAGCTTGAATGACTTCAAACTACGAACCAACAAACTTATGCATAGTCTGGTCCCTAAGGGATATAGCAAAAGACGCTTAAGAGCATCGTTTATCACCATATGTACTAAGTTGAGTATGCATAAGAAATACGGAATCGACACTCCTGAACGTTTATATTACATATAGTTACAGCCTGTTTATTATGAACCATTGTGCTTTAATGTTACTAATATGCACCTAGCTGAGGCGACTGGCGACGAAACCATTTTTATTAATTTTTTATTCTTTTTTCAAAATTTTAAAAGCATGTCCCTGGAGGTAGCTCCACTGAAGAGTCGCCTACCTACCAGGTGTACGGTCTGGAAGAAGTCGCAATCACTTACTAAATTTAATTTAAGTGCACTAATTTCATTGTTTTGTTATACTATATTTATTTCATCATGTGTTTTTTCCCCTTTCCCCTTAAACTATCTCTATATATACTAACACTAGTAAACAAAATCTCCCTCTTCATTAATAATATTCAGTTAATAGTTGACCAGTTATATGCAAAACTATTCTCTTCGCCCTCCCCTTCCCCCTCTATCCCTATCTTAACTTTGTATAAATACTTAAGTAGACAAAAAATTCCCTTTTTCACAAATAGCCTTAGGCTCTGCACAGTTGAACAACTTTTTAGTTTTTTAAAATAAAGCTTAGAAAATTTTTTATATGAATTTTATTGCTCAGAGTTCGACTTGGAAAATACATAATGACATTTTTTATCCAAACCTGACATAAATGTTGAAAACCACCCCCCCCCACCCACAGCAAAATAATGTTCAACTAGAGAATCACATAAGCTACATTTTGGTATATAAAGTGTGACTATACGTAAAGTATAAGCAGAGTTATAGTTTGCCGAAAATCCACTCACGTTTGGTGCTCTGGGAGTCACGTGACATGATCACGTAATTTGAAATTTTGCCTCCAGTGTTCTTTTGTGCCATAGTACATGTATGTATAGTAAAGTTTAACATTTGCCAATTTTTTTGCTAGTTTTCGATGTAACCCCCGATTCCCGGAGCGCCCCCTTAATTTTCACAGAATTTATTTTTCAGCCAGTTACGACAATTTTTCGTAAATTTTATGTTTAGCTAAGCCAAAGTAGTAGCTAGTCAAAACGGCCGTTTATTGAAAAAAAAATGACACACGGGCTTGTCAAAAACCTTCAATTTAGATGCCAAAACTTATCCTTCCGCTTTTCATTTTTTGAGATTACGTCACATTTATGTAACATTTCATTTTGAACTAAAGTATATTACACAAAAGTCCGCAAAACGTAACAACAACTAAAAGGATTTTGTTCAAAATTTGAGATAAATTGGCACACATATGTGTCTACCTTATACTATAATTTCAAAAATTTTGCTTGCTTAAATTTTGCGTTACATCAATTTCATTCACAGAAATCTGTACAAATGTACTTCCGTGGACTAAATCTCAAGTCTCTACGTTGCAATCTTTTCATGCGTTATTTTAGATGCTTTTTAGACAATTTTTGATGTGTCAATTTTTTTATTTGTATTAATTTAGCCTATTTTATGAAAAAATTATGTTCAAAAATTCATATATTTTTCAAAATTCGAGAAAATTCAAAATTAAAGTTCCGTAACTTCTTTTCTGCATCATATAAATGCACCAAACTTAGCATTAAAATTTACCTTGTTATTGGCTACGTTGGTGTAAAGAATGAGTTTAGTTGGAGTTACACTGTCAATTTTACAAGCAAAACAAGAAAAATGCAAAAATTCACGAAATTCGACTACTTTGACAGTGTCTGCTGACTAGCTTGTAACAGATTTAAGCTACATAATGTGCATATGTAAGTGTAGTTTCAGTCAAGTTCTTTAACGTGAAAAAAGCTATTAAATTCATTGAGTCAATCAAAAGTTATAGCACGTTATAAAAACTGTCGAAAACGTAACTACCACCTTAAACGAAATTCATTCTAGCTAGAACCTACGTCGACTTATAAGATAATAAAATTATGGAAGTTATTCGGAGCGCCACCTTAAGGGGGTAGTGTCGCGAAAGCAGTCGAATTTGCGCGACTATAAAACTTCTTCAGTGAAAGATAGGTCATTGTTTATCTTTATATATTCTAAAAACATGTTTCAAGGCAAATATTTTTGCCAAGTTTCAGCAAACTTGATGCAGCATACAGTTAGCAGTGAAGTCGCAAAGTTGGAAAAATGACGTTTTGAAAACCTATTCACATTCGATAATTTCGTCTCAATAAAAAACTTTTTGTTGAGATTCTTTACACATAGTAAAAGCACATAAGCTCTAGTTTATGCACACAAAATTTAGTGCAAATTGCTTGAGTGGTTGTAGAGTAATGCCTATTTGAACTGTAAAACTGTGCGTAACCTGTAAAGTACTCACAGCAAAAATGATAAATTGTGAAAAAATTAGACACTTATGTTGAAATCAAAAGAAAAACAAACCTTCATTTTTTATTTTTCTTATTTGTGGCAAAAAATTGTGCGTCAAAACATTACACGTACTTCACAAGCTGGCCAATCTGATATCTGGCTTGATTTTTTGAAGTTTTATGTCTCTATTGTGTGATGTCTGGCTCACAAATGGTGATTGGTTAAAAATATTGGTTGATATTGGTAGTCTAGTGTCTGGCAGTATTAATTTGACACCATATGGCATTTCACTAGTTTCTCAGTGAACGTACAATTTCAAAGCAAAAAGTTCTAATTTTGCAGCCTATGAGCAAAACTGCTTTGGCGACACTACCACCTTAAGCGCTTAGCGCTTAGCAAACGCTTAGCGTTAGTATGTGAGTAACACTTAATGTGAATACGGGCCTAAGTTTAGGAGTTAGTGTTAGTATGTGAATTCTGGCCTATGTCTCATTTACATAAACGTTTATGTGCCGAGCCTTGTTATAACTAAAGCTACGTTTCATGTGATGTGCCAGACAGAAAGAAAGCGATGTGATTCACATTGTGCGGTTTTCAATGCAATGAAAATTTTCAAGTGTGTTCAAGGAAAACACAGCTGCTAGTGTTTTTTAATCTTCCAAAAGTGACATACATGTAAATGCACTGGCTTGTGAAAGTATTTCCATCTAAATTTATTTTTCTTGCTGGAAAAAGCTCAATTTTTAAAATTTTCTTCAAAGAAGAAGAAGAAGAAGAATTTATTGGGCATAAAACAAGTCAACTACAATACAAGCACAATAATTTCTGGACATGCTTCTGAAACGTTTTTGGGCTGTTATATACAGTTCGTATATAAAATCAACAAAAAATAGGCCTACCCTACTCACGTTCGCATGTACCAGACACAACAAAACTATTCATATTAACAATAACAAAACAAAAACATTGTATTAGGAAAAAAATATTAGTTCAATATAAAAAAAACACAAGTATACATAACGTCAGCTTCCTATGTAAAAAATTGATTATGCCAGGTCAACCCGCGGGCAGAAAATCCTATGGATTTCTGAAAGCCCGCCCTTTTAAAAATTGATACAGCAGACTGTTTTGGGAGTCAAGCTTGTTTTTAAAAATAGTTAAGGACGAAGCATTTACCACGTCATTTGGAAGTGTATTCCAAATATTAACTACACGAAAAGGAAAACTATTCAAAATATAGTTTGTGCGACCCTGTTTTGGGTATAATTTAAGGGAATTCCCACGAGTCCCAGAATGATTTGCAAATGAAAAGAAGTCAGAAAACAATACGTGCACATTTCCATGAAGAATTTTATAAACAAGAACAACATCACGTTTGATTCGACGAAGTTCTAATGCCTCTAGCTCGCAAATTTCAAGTCTACGCTGGTACGTCAAGTTCCACAGACCCTTGATACGTTTGGTAAAACTACGCTGAACGTTTTCCAAACTATCTATATACTGCAAATGAAACGGAGACCAGACTTCACAGTTATACTCTAGTAGTGGTCTAATATGAGTAACAAACATAGTTCTCATGAAACACAAGTCTCGGCTTCGGAAAACTCGGTAAATCAAAATCATGCCAACTTTTCGTGACGCTTTGGCTACTAAGGATGAGCAGTGTTCCGCATTCGTTAACTTACTTGAAACTATGACGCCTAAGTCTTTGACGTTTTGTTCGTTTTTGAGAGCTTGTCCGTTCAGTATATAATGTGACACATTATCGCGATTTGGGCCTAACTGAAGAACACAACATTTACACACGTTTACCTGCAACTGCCACATATGGAGCCATGAACTCACCTCAGTGAGATCCTTTTGCAATAACATTGAAAACTGTTCAGATTTACTGTAATTAGCAAAAATTTTTGTATCATCCGCATACATCCTGCACTTACCTGTCAGTACAACATCGGGTAAATCGTTGATATAAATAAGAAATAGTAGAGGGCCCAAGACTGAGCCTTGTGGTACACCACTTGTCACAGGACTCCAAAATGAACGCGAGTCCCCTACCTTGACCCTTTGTGAGCGGTTTTCGAGAAAAGCGCGCAGGTATGCTAAAGCCTTACCTTGAATTCCGTATGCTTCGCATTTATACAGCAGCTTTTCGTGTACAACTGAATCAAAGGCTTTACGTAAATCCAAATATATAACATCTACGTTTTCTTCATCCTGAATTGCTTGTATCCACGCATTAGTGCAATCAATCAATTCAGAAAGTGTTGACCTCCCCGGTAAAAAACCATGTTGTTCAATTTTAATCAAATTGTGCTGTAACAGAAAACGCAGAAGTTCATCTTTGATGATACGTTCCATTACCTTGCAAATGACCGACGTTAACGAAATAGGACGATAATGTTCCGGCATATGAGGAGATCCTTGACCTTTATATATAGGAACGACATCCGCTTCATGTGATATGGACATCAAATTGAAGGAAATTCAAGTCTGAACAACTCTGTTCCTACGATGGATGTTTATGTTCGCACGTTTCCCAAATAATCGCCAAAACTAGCATTTCAGGAGCTATACCAAATTGTAAGTTTATCTCAATTTCGATGAGGAATTATTTTTGTAGGGGTTTCACAGAAAACGAAGACATAAATGTCCGAATATTGCTTGAATTTTGTTTTGAATATATAAATTATAATTTTTGAAAATAGTTTTACAGATTTTTCGGACAAAATTTGGGTTAAATGCAGTTGGGGGGGAGGGGTCAGAATAATGTTTATAAATATTTGGAGGGTTAAATGCAGTTGAGGGGGGGGATAGTGGACCTATTTTTTTGAGTAGAGCACCTTGGGGGAAGCATTTTTGCTTCAAGAACCCCTATTTCATTTTTTGGATTTTCTGAGATACGACGACCCCCCGAAAAATTCAAAGTGATATTTTTTCACCGTAAAAACACGTTTTTATAGGTTTTCGGGGTTAAATGCAGTTGGGGGGGGGGGAAAAATAGTGGACCTATTTTTTTGAGTAGAGCACCTTGGGGGAAGCATTTTTGCTTCAAGAACCCCTATTTCATTTTTTGGATTTTCTGAGATACGACCCCCCGAAATCTGAACCCTCAGTGAGGGACGTTTTCGCAATTTTTTTCCGAAGCTCTTGTTTTTTCCGTTCTAATCGTGCCTAAATGGTGTCAGATTATTGTTTACAATTTTTTTAGAATCAAAACAAAGGCTCTTTCACCGGGTTCCTGCCTGCCGAAAAATTGGCCAAATTCGCCAGAAACGTCCAATTTTTGACCAAATTCAAACTTGGCCTTAATTTAGGCTTGGGCTTAGGCTTAGGCTTAGGGCTTAGGCTTAGTATTGGGCTTAGGCTTAGGCTTAGTATCAGGCTTAGGCTTAGGTTCCGGCTTAGGCTTAGGCTCAGGCTTAGGCAATAAAAAATCGAAATTTTCAGAAAAAATCCTACCAGCTTAGCCTAGAGAATTCTGCCAACTAAGCCTAGACGATGCCTTAAAACATCATAACGCACTCAAAACTATCCAAAAACAAAGATAATAGCCATTTTTGGCTTCGAACTTTGGCCTACGTTCACTTCAAAAAACACTGAAAATGCAATTTTCAAGGGGTCATAGCTCAGAAATTCCAAATTTGTGGATAGGGGTTCTATTACAAAAAATGCTTCCCTCAAGGTGCTCTACTCTAAAAAATAGGTCCACTATTTTCCCCCCCCCCAACTGCACTTGATCCGGTTTTCGCATGCGCTGAGTTCATTTGCAGCACTTTCCAAGCGAAAAAACGTTGATTTATACATTTTCGAAAAATTCCAATTTTTGTCGAAAATCATCGTTTTTCGACATACTGGGGCTAATCATCGAAAATTATGACCAATACAGTCGTAATACGATCCTGAAGTTCGATCGTCATAAATTAACACATAATAATATACTTAATACAGCTTTGCAACATATTTAGCTCACTCATACTAAAAATCTTGATTTTGCCAACTAAAAAAGAGGCTAAATATGTATAGTTAAATTGAGCTTACATAATCAAAAGTTTTAGTTTTTTTTGCGTAGACATTAAATTTATTACATTTTTCTAGAAAAATATGCATCTTTGGTCATAAGTAGCGATTTCTAATGAAATAGAATGTCATAAATACAATCTGAAAACGTCACTGATGCTCAGCACCAAGCTGGCACTGATAGTCAAAGTTGGTTTAAAAGTGCAGCTTTATTTATGATTCCACAGTAGCAAGGGTCCTTTTATTTGATGCAAGCAACTAAGACTAACTTTTGCTGACCCATCTACTAAGCCTGAGCCTAAGCACTAAGCCTCAGCCTAATCACTAAGCCTAACCTAAGCCTAAACCTAAGCACTAAGCCTAAGCCTAAGCACTAAGCCTAAGCCTGAGGCCTAAATTAAAGAAAAAACCTGCTAAGAAGCATCAGAAATAACTTTACTACACTAAAAAACACTAACTAGCTTTATATTTGAATAAAATTTGCAGCTATAGCCCGGAATTTCTACGGAACCGTACTTGTGCTGTAACGCTTCGATCAGCCTGGTCCTGGTGGCTTCAGAAAAAGTTCTGTAACTTTTCAAAGCCTGAACCGATTTACAAAATTTTTTCAGCATTTAGTAGCTTACAAGTTGCTCTTTCAATGATCACAGCAGGTTTTCATTTGATGCAATATTTTTGACTAAATCCAATTTTGCGCAAAAAATGGTGGACAAAGTTTTGGACAAAGTTTGATTTCCAGCTAAAGCTTACATCCTACAAACTTCTAACCTAGCCTATTCGAAAGAGCGTTCAATTTCGACCCCCCCTAGGTTTTGGGGGATATAGGGGGACTCCGGATCATTAGTCGAAAAAATGCCGTTTTTCCGACTTATTCGACCCCTAGGGGTTTTAACACCAATAATTTCACTTCAGATTTTTATTAAAAGGGGCGACAGCTATTTTGGGGGCTAGAGATCAGATTGGGGGCATGGCTGACGATGGGGGTTTCATATTTTTATTAAAAGATGGGGTAGGAAGCGAATTAGAATCGAAAATAATTTCCCCCCCCGCTTCAGTCTGACCCCCCCGAAATCTGTACCCTCAGTGAGAGACGTTTTCGCAATTTTTTTCCGAAGCTCTTGTTTTTTCCATTCTAATCGTGTCTAAATGGTGTCAGATTATTGGTTACAATATTTTAGAATCAAAACACAGGCTCTTTGACCGGGTTCCTGCCGATAAATTGGCAAAATTCGCCAGAAACGTCCAATTTTTGACCAAATTCAAACTTGGCCTTAATTTAGGTTTGGGCTTAGACTTAGGCTTAGGGCTTAGGCTTAGTATGGGGCTTAGGCTTAGGCTTAGTATCAGGTTTAGGCTTAGGCTTAGGTTCAGGCTTAGGCTTGGCTCAGGCTTAGGCAATAAAAAATAGAAATTTTCAGAAAAAATCCTGCTAGCTTAGCCTAGAGAATCAACTAAGCCTAGACGATGCCTTAAAACATCATAAAGCACTCAAAACTATCCAAAAACAAAGATAATAGCCATTTTTGGCTTCAACTTTGGCCTACGTTCACTTCCAAAAACACTGAAAATGCAATTTTCAATGGGTCATAGCTCAGAAAATCCAAATTTGTGGATAGGGCTTCTATTACAAAAAAATGCTTCCCTCAAGGTGCTCTACTCAAAAAAATAGGTCCACTATTTCCCCCCCCCCCCAACTGCACTTGATCCTATTTAGAACCAATACAAAGGCTCTCGGACTTTATTCCGTCAAAAAATTGGCCAAATTCACCAGAATTTTTAACCAAATTCAAACTGGGCCTCAGTTTATAAACTCTTAAGCTCGTGTAAGGAGTATTTGAAACTAATCTGAAATGCCAGTAACATTTTTTGTCACATAAAATTCAGAGTCTCTGAATTCTGGGTGTAATTCTCTGAATTTCCCTTGAATTTATTTGAAATTCCTCTGAAAGTCTGCAAAAATGTCTATGAATGCTTAGTATGGGGCTTAGGCTTAGTATCGGGCTTAGGTTGAGGCTCAGGCTTGGTAATAGGTATATACTAAAAAATAGAAATTTTCAGAAAAA
This sequence comes from Trissonchulus sp. WLG1_4, assembly GCA_030248245.1. Lineage (NCBI taxonomy): Eukaryota > Metazoa > Nematoda > Enoplea > Enoplida > Ironidae > Trissonchulus > Trissonchulus sp. WLG1_4. The sequence continues at coordinate 167,576 of JASANF010011541.1, forward strand.
ATCTTGCCAGCTTAGCCAAATGAATACTGCCAGCCAGCTAAGCCTAGACGATGCCTTAAATCATCATAACGCACTAAAACCTATGCAAAAACAAGATTACAGCCCCTTTTGGCTTAAAACCTTGGCCTAAAAAACGCTGAAATTGCAATTTTCAAGCGGTCATAGCTCAGAAAATCCAAATTTGAAGATGTATAGGGGTTCTATTACAAGAAATGCTTCCCTCGAGGTGCTTTACCCCAAAAAATAGGTTCACTATTCCCCCCCCCCCTAACTGCACTTGATCCCAAAATTTAGACATCCTAATTTCAATCAAACTGTAAACTGTTTGAATCTATAAACTATTTAAAAACACTCATGCCGTTTTCAGGGGTCGTACCTCAGCCCACTAAGTACTGGCTAAGCTAGAATCTAAAACTTGATACTAACTGTGGGACAACTATGCTTATCTAATTGTGAGCCTCAATCTGTCAAATCTTTGAAACGCAGACTCACACGTGTGTTTAATGTAAATAAATACACGTCATATCAAAATATAAAACAAGCAGTTTCTTGGAGGCCATTTTTATGGTATTCCTTGTATCTTTTGTTAGTTTGTTTATATTTGTTGTGTAAACTTTTCAGGGTTCAGGATTTGCATTTGTTCTTGCTTGTTTAGGTTTTTCTATTTCGTTCGACTGTGGTTTTTGCTTCAGCAGATGGTTTAATTGTAGTGACTTTATTTGTTAGTATGATGCCGGATGCGTTTCGTTGTGGAAGTCCGCTATTGGTTGAGGCGTTGCTTATTGCTTTTGCTATTAGCGGGTATGTTTGCTGCAACTGCTATCTTTGCGATATGGTATTAAGTATTATTTATATATGTATTATGATATTAGCAATATTGTATTAAATTTAATTGCTTTACTAGTTTGATATATAAAAAAGGAATAACAAAGTTAAAGGAGAGAGGATAAAAAAATAATATATGTTAATGCATAATATAAGAGAACTGTTATTTCCAGAGCAAATTTTTGGCCCAGTCACCACCTTTTCTGAGCGTGAGTCCAGAGGCGGTGGTGGTGCCCGAAGGGGGCCGTGTGCAGCTGCGCTGTGAGTCCCAGGACGGTAGTCCGGCCCCCCCCTCTTATCGCTGGATAAAGGATGGAGTGTACAT
>JASANF010011542.1:0-11979 GCA_030248245.1 Trissonchulus sp. WLG1_4
TATGGAGGTCGAAGAGCGTCACTCTTCTTTGAATAGAGTGAGATACAAAACTACCTACTCTCGATTACTACAAGCTCACGTGAGCGACACAGTAACTAACCAATGCCTCAGATCACAATACAACACGCCCCGGCAGGCAAAGTTTAACAGCCATTAACATACATGTTAGGCAGGAATCAAGTAGGGCGCTTTCCTGAAAATCTGCGAGGGAGCACGGGGACTCGGAAACCGAATTTTTCGTGGAGGCCGGGGACTTTTTATAAAAAAATTTCAACAACAACAAATTGACGCAACGGGGAGGGGGGGGGGTTTAAAACTTTATAGACTTAGTCAATTTCCATTAATACGTTTTCAGTTATTTTCTTGAAAAACCCCAAAGATTATTTTTTGAAAGCATTAGCGCCACCTATGTAAATGGGAATTGTTTGTCGCTAGATATTAATTTCTCTTACCTTTGCACAGGATGGGGATCCAAAAAGGGGGAGGCGCCAGCCTAATTTTTGACCCCGACCCTATTGAGCGAGAGAGGGGCGAAATTTCGTCCGACCTCTCAAAGAACATACTGGTCACCGCGCTAAACAAGCCAACAAGGATTTTCAAAATTTCTTTATTACCCAAAAAAATTTTTCGTTTTAAAACGACACCGACTACAGGGTTAAATTATGATTAAGTACAAAGCCTAACCAGTCTTTAATTACCGAAATATGCTATTCTCCTAAAATAATAAATTCAAATATTTTTTAAATAAGATTATAAAACATATCATAGATGCAAACACAAGGGGGGGTACTACTCTCAACCTGAGGGGTCGCACCCCCCCCTCAGGGGGCACACGCGGACCCCAACTCAATACCCCCACTCCCCACCCCCTCTGACGGCCCCAAAAGCGACCCCAAAATGGTTAAAAATCGAAAATCGAAAAATTTTTTTTGCCAGCCGCCAAAAAAGTATCCCAAAAATTAGTTGAAAAATGAAAACTTCTGAAAAATTTTCGCGGAGCGGAAACCGAAACTAGGGACCATCTCTTCCAGGGGTCCACCTCTCGGTCCCCGTGCATCCTCAGATTAGTAGTTTGTTTTCACGTCTATAACTCATGGAAATAGTCTCCAAAAAGTAATTGGATGAGGGAATAAGTTCGACCCTAAGCCACTAAGCTTTGCCAAAAGACATTGGTTCACCGAAGAGACACAAGCGAGAAAAAAAAAGTAAATGAATAAACGTAATAATAAGTAACATCAGTCGTATAAAATAACAAAAACATAAAACATATTATGTAAATAAACAAAACAAGGGAACTGCAATTACAGCCTAGCGAATAAAACTACTGAAAATTAAATATTATAATAGTAAAAAAAATGTCCGGTACAAAACAAGGGCACAATTCACACGTAAGGTATTAATTGTAAAAAACAAAAACTATTAAATTTATATAAACTGCTATAGTAGAAATTAAAAATCGATATCTCAAAAAGATATAACAGACTTAAACATATATATTCAACATTATTAATATTCACGACTACATAATGTTCCAATTAGGTTGAAATTATCAGAAAAATTGTTTTAAACTAATGATACTGATTAATTGTTATCAAACTTGTTCTTTGATACTAAAAGTATATGACTGAATAGCATAAATAGCAACCCTCTAGCTATCAATAAATCACAGTGCAAGAAAACAAAAGAAAAACTCAACAATGGAATAAAAAATAAAAAGCTCATTATAAAACTAAGAAAGAGTAAACTTTCGATATATCATATAAGTTACAGAACTAATGACTAACAACCATAATACCGAGTTTGGGCACCATTCCCCCCTTGGACCAATTGGCGGCAGTCATTTTAGACTCTTCAAAAATGACGCAATTTTTAATTTTTTTGATCAAAAAACACCGGTTTTTGTATATTTTTGAAAATTCCGGCAAAATCGCTTAAATTTTTTAACAAAAATGCCGATTTTTTCAAAATTTTTGTGAAAATTTCAGCCCGGCCATGACCTCCCTCCTCCCGGCGGGACCCCCTTTCGCTGCCGGGGACCAATCGGGAGGGTCTTATCCCGCCCAACTAACCCTACCTTTTTATCAACACTGTAGCAGCAGTGCTCACTTACTAAAGTTTAAGTTACCCAAATTCTCATTTAACTCTAAACTGTCAAATTAGACAAGTCTTCGTACAAATGCATAGGTATACCAAATAACACAAAAAAACATGCAATAACTTCTAATTGATTCTACTATGGTGTATACCTGAGACCATTAAAATTGCACAAATAATAATATGTAAAAAAATATAAAATACATGGCACATGCGTATTACATCACTTGCACATTAATTTACTAAACTTTCAGCAAAATGTGACTGTTTAAAGGGTTTGTTCATACAACTCTAACCTGTTTAACAATTAATTTATTATGCTGATAATAACTAAGTATGCATAATTTGGATTTTTATGTTTAACAGTCAACATATTTCTGATAAATTTATTGCTGCAAAAGATTCTTTGACTGGTGTTGTTGCAAACAGTAATGAACTTTACTGTTTTGCGAGTGTGAATTTAGACAATGGGATACAATGGGATCTATTGTTAGTGACCTGACATTGTTTTGTCGTTGTCCCAATTGATCTATGTATACTTATACAGTCATATTCAACTTGTACAACATCGCAGTATTTCCTAGACATATTTTTGAGTACTTTTAATTCCTGAACGGACATAGGACAGTCTAGAGTAGTATGAACAAACCCTTTAAACAGTCACATTTTGCTGAAAGTTTAGTAAATTAATGTGCAAGTGATGTAATACGCATGTGCCATGTATTTTATATTTTTTTACATATTATTATTTGTGCAATTTTAATGGTACTTTTTAAGGTTGTCACCATTTAGTAGAATCAATTAGAAGTTATTGCATGTTTTTTTGTGTTATTTGGTATACCTATGCATTTGTACAAAAACTGTGTAATTTGACAGTTTAGAGTTAAATAGAAATTTGGGTAACTTAAACTTTAGTAAGTGAGCACTGCTGCTACAGTGTTGATAAAAAGGTAGGGTTAGTTGGGCGGGGATGGGGGGGAAGACCCTCCCCCCAAAATTCGGTCCCAGGGCAGCGAAAGGGGGTCCCGCCAGGGGGAAAAGAAGGGGGGAGGGTCATGGCAGGAGTAAAATTTTGGCCGAAATTTGAAAAAATCGGCATTTTTTGTAAAATTTAAGCGATTTTTACCAGAATTTTTGCAAAAAATTGTCAAAACCGGTGTTTTTTGATCAAAAAAGGTAAAAATTGCGTCATTTTTGGGAAGGGGGGGTCTAAAATGAGCTGCCGCAGGAGAAGTGGGTCCCACCAAGGGGGGGGAATGGTGCCCAAAATTTTGGTGCTGTTACATTTATGGTTGTTAGTCATTAGTTCTGTAACTCTGCTGTATAATTGTATATCGAAAGTTTACTCTTTTTCTTAGTTTTATAATGAGCTTTTTATTTTTATTCCATTGTTGAGTTTTTCTTTTGTTTTCTTGCACTGTGATTTATATTCTTGATGGCTAAAGGGTTGCTATTTATGCTAGTGGTGCTTAGGGATATCGAGAAGAAGCAGGTTAGATAACAATTAATCAGTCTGGTTAGTTTTAAAACAATTTTCTGAATAACGGACCTGATTGGACGTGTGTGGTCGTGGATATGTTAAATAATGTTGAATATATATGTTTAAGTCTGTTATATCTTTTTGAGATATCCGATTTTACATTCTCCTATCACGGTTGCTATGAATTTAATAGTTTTTGTTTTTTTTACAATTAAATTTTTCCTTACGTGTGAATTGTGCCCTTGTTTTGTACCGGACATTTTTTTTCTATTGCTGTAATATTTGATTTTGGTGCATTTTTTATTCGCTAGGCTGTAATTGCAGTTCCCTGTTTTTGTTTATTTACATAATATGTTTTATGTTTTTGTTATTTTATGCAAGCTGATGTTACTTATTATTACGTTTATTCATTTACTTTTTTCTCGCTTGTCTCTTCGGTGAACCAATGTCTTTTGGCAAAGCTTAGTGGCTTAGGGTCAAACTTGTACTCATGCCATACTTTTTGGAGACTATTTCCATGAGTTATAGACGTGAAGACGAACTACTAATATAAGAGATGCACGGGGGGAATCGGCGAGGGGGGTGCCCGACCCCTGGCGAAAGGGGGGTGGTCCCTAGTTTCGGTCATTTTTCGGCTACAGCCGAAAATTTTTCAGAAGTTTTCATTTTTCAACTAATTTTTGGGATACTTTTTTGGCCGCTGGCGAAAAAAATTTTTCAATTTTTCAATTTTTTAACCATTTTTGGGTCACTTTTTTGGCCATCAGAGGGGGGTGGGGAGTGGGGGGTCTAGGGTTGGGGTGCACGGATGCCTGAGGGGGGGGGGGGGGTGCCGACCCCTCTCAGGTTGAGGTGATACCCCCCCTATGTGCATCTATGACTAATATGTTTTATAATCTTATTTAAAAATATTTGAAATTTATTACTTCTAGGAGAATAACATATTCAGTAGGTAAAGACTGGTTCGTTTCTTAAGATAGTATAAATTTTAACCTGTAGTCCGGTGTCGTTTTAAAACGAAAAACTTTTTGGTAATAAATTTTGAAAATCCTTGTTGGCTTGCTTTAGGCGTGAGATCGGGCCGGGTCTACAAGATGTCCTTTGAGAGGTCGGACGAAATTTCGCCCCTCATGGAGTCGCTCAATGTCGAGGTCGTCGACGAGAGCTGAGGACTAGTTTGCAAGTTTAGGCTGGCGCTTTCTCATCCCCTTTTTGTAAATACCTGTGCAAAAGTTAAAATTTAATATCTCACGATACGACATTCCATTACACATAATCAAGACTAATGCTTTCAAAAAATAATCTTTGGGCATTGTTTTTTTTTGCAAGAACACAGCCTGGGCTCAGAACCGTATTAATGAAATTGACTAAGTCTATAAAGTTTTAAACCCCCCCCTCCCCATTGAGTTGATTATGTTGTTGAAATTTTTATAAAATTGGCCTCAGAGCAGCGAAGACGTTCCGATTGCCACTTGCAACATACCTCCCTTCGCAGATTTTTTCACGAAGCGCCTACTTTGATTCCCTGTTTTGACATGTATGTTAATGGCTGTTTTGAAGTTTCCTGTGGTTCCTCAGCATATTATTGTGATCTGAGGCATTGGTTCACTTTTAGTCTGTGTCATTTTTATTTTCACGTGTGAGACTTGTTCCGTAGTAAGATCAAGAGTACATGGTTGTGTCTCACTCTATTTCGAAGAAGAGTGAGACACTCTTCAACCTGCCTTTATTTTAGCGCAGTCAGATGCTTTCGTCGTTTTCAGGCCACATGTTGACATTTTGTGCAACATGTGGCTGGCCAAACAGAAGCGAGCTCCTATCTGATTGGCTAGACGCCTGTGCACGTGCTCCAATCAGCATTCAGGCGGCTTCACGTGCTTCAATCAGCACACTGGGCGCCATTACAGCTAGTTTAGTGTTATTTTTTGTCATGATCGGTCGGGTTGGGGTTTTTTTGCCCAGAATGCTATTTTATCTACCTTTTTATCACTGTTTCTACGGATTATTGCTAGTGTGCACTGATTATAATGTGCATTGGTAAGTTAATGTGCATTACACGTGCACAGGCGTCTAGCCAATCAGAAGCGGAGCTCGCTTCTAATTGGCCAGCCACATGTGGCACAAAACGACAACATATGGCCTGGAAATGACGAGCGCATCTGCCTGCGCTAAAACAAAGGCAGGTTGAAGACTGTCGCACTGTTATTTGCATAACGGGTGTCTTGTTTTCCATTAAGAAAGCTTCTTTGGAAAGTCTGACCAAAAATTGCTGGACCCTGAGACAACAGAAAACAAGTTTCAATAGGAAAAGAGCAAATGTCAGGCACCAAGAGTACAGCGTATAGTCACAAAAGTCTATCTGTCTCATCTCAGGGTTCAGTATTTGTTAGCCAGACTTTAGTTTTGGTAAGCTTGAAGAAACGTTTGAATTTGAATTATGATAAGTTGCGTTGTTTAGTGAGTTTGCCAATTGAGAAAGGTTTGCAGTTCTCACTGTCATATATACTTACAGCAGTTTTTCCTTGATAGATTCTGCGCCAAATGGTATATATACTACTGTTGTTTTGATACCATTTTGATACTTTTGATATAAATATGATACTTGGGTATTAATACTTTTGATACCGGTATTAATATTAAAATTGGTATCAAAAGTATCATATTTAAATTATGGTATCATATTTAAATTATTTGGTATCATATTTATATCATATTTAAATTTTTTGCAAGTATCAAATATCAAAAGTATCATATTTAAATTCAAGGTATTGTATTTATATCATATTTAAATTTTTTCCGACTATCAAATATCAAAAGTATCATATTTAAAGCATGTTATTTAATGGTGTCACTCAAAATTACTGACTGTTAGCACTCAAAACTGCAGGCAGATAATTGGCCGACTAAATGTGACCGCCTGCTGGCTTGAGTACTTGTGTAAATACTGCAGATTCAGATTGCAAATTATGCACACATTAGGTAGTCCATGCCGGCGTCCACTTAGTTTTTACCATTAGTAAAAAATAAGTTAATTCAATGATTAAATGATAATTTTTAGTGAAATTTAGTTATGCCTAGAAAGTCATTATGTTCCCTCTTACCTAAATTAATAATATATATTTGCAATATCATTTAATGGAAAAATAATAAAAATAAAAGCAACTTCAGTGTGCATTTAAAACAAGTAAGTGTGTTGTTTTGAATATCACATAATAGTTGTGTTACGTGAGTGTGTGCTAGGGCCGTATGCATAATACATGTAGACGGGGTCTCAGTCTGGGGGTGGGCTTGTCCCTGGTTTTTCGAAATTTTAAGATCGCCTTGAAACCTGCGGGGGGAGGGGCTTGAACGTAAAAAACGCAATAAATTGCATCTGCTTAAATATTTCATTCATTTAAGTTTTTAGGTCAAATTTCAGAGGGGGAGCAAGTCTCGACATCTGGGGGACTTTCCCCCCATGTGTATCTGTGGCCATAGGTCTGGTAAGTCATTGTTAATATTCTAGTCTAATTGGAGCCGTTTATGGTCGCCATGCCTTTGTACATTGTCTGGGCCAGTCTACCACGTTTTGAGTGACAACAGTCAGTAATTTTGAGTGAACCCATCAATATTTTTCCATATTTAAATTCAAAATATTGTATTTATATCATATTTACATTTTTTCAAAGTAGCAAAAGTAGTATTTAAATGGTAGTATCATATCTAGTATCAAAAGTATGATTCCCACGCTTAAAGGCGGCACCTTTTGATGTTTGTGCAGGCTAAGAATGGCGGCTTTCTTTGATCTCGCTGTGTGCTCCGCCTCCTTATTTTGATTGGCTACTGCTCCGCTTCTTTATATTTAGAGGAAATTAACAGTCTAGCTGGACCATAAAAACTAAAGGGGGCACCCTTGTGTAAAATTTCAGTCGGAAAAATATAAGAAAATCAATTAATAGGCAGTAGGTTGGTAGTTAGTTTGGTTTTGTAGCATTTTGATACTTTTGATATAAATATGATACTTGGGTATTAATACTTTTGATACCGGTATCAATATTAAAATTGGTATCAAAAGTATCATATTTAAATTATGGTATCATATTTAAATTATTCGGTATCATATTTATATCATATTTAAATTTTTTGCAAGTATCAAATATCAAAAGTATCATATTTAAATTCAAGGTATTGTATTTATATCATATTTAAATTTTTTCCGAGTATCAAATATCAAAAGTATCATATTTAAATTCAGAGTATTGTATTTATATCACATTTAAATTTTTGACAAGTATCAAATATCAAAAGTATTTTATTTAAATTATTTGCTATCATATTTATATCATATTTAAATTTTTTCCAAGTATCAAATATTAAAAGTATTTTATTTAAATTCCAAGTATCATATTTATATCATATTTAAATTATTTTGCGGTATCAAAACAACAGTAATATATACGTGTGTCGTGTAGTAATCTCTCAACGGTCAGGTGATTAGTTTCAGTCTACCGCTAGGGAATGCAAAATATGAATTTGCAGGACTTTTATTGCATCAAATTACTAAAGGTAATTTAATGTCAGAAGCCGTTTATAAATTGCACTTATCACTACTGTTAGGTTTATACATGCTTTGTCTTGTCTTTTCATAAACTATGTCACCTGTTAGTGAGTAATTTTATTTAAATCAACCCACTGTGATGCATTTGTAACCATATTGAGTAGTTTTATGATGGTTGTTTATTCCTATCAATAAATTAGTTCATTATTGTTTTTATACTTTTTGTTTTTTGTGCAATATTGATTTTAATAAATATTTTATGTAATCTTGTATGGTCTTGACTCTTGAGAAAAGTGTCGCTTATGATACAAATGAATATGTAGCGTTTTTGAGGTTTCTTGGATTATTGTTTAACACAAGTTCAGGTACCACTCAAGCATTTTTTGGCGAGTTTTTGACTCGACGATGTACCCTGGAGGTATAATTTCAAATGGACTTTTTCGTCTTTTGCCGTGAGGATTTGACAGAGCAAACTAAGGGTGATATTATTTAAATCACGGCACAGCCTTATGTAGACGCTCCAGCTCGTACATGTACACGGGGTCTCGGTTTAAGGGGGGCTTGTCCCGAAATTTTCGACATTTTAAGGGGGGCTTGTCCCGATATTTTGTCCCAAAAACGCGAAAATTTCCAATTTTTGCCTAAAAATCGGAAATTTTTGCGAAATTCCGATATTTTTAGCGATTTTTTCGTTTTTTTGTCATATTTTAAGCATTTCACGGCGATCTGAAGCGATTTTGGGGTTTCAGAGAGGGGGCTTGTCCCGACTGGTCAAATCTGAGGGGGGAGGGCTTGTCCCGGAATTTCAAATGTGTGGGGGGGGCTTGCCCCCCCCAGACCCCCCCATGTACATCTGTGCTCCAGCTGGGTTGCTGTAGTGCAAGAGTACGTATATACGTAGTACGTCCTACTTTACTGCTCAAGACTGGGTCTTGAGTTGCTTCCTCTTCCAGGGCTCGGGGTGACTCTTTTAGGGTCGATCTACATATGTCGTATGTCTGTCAAACGGCGGAGTTCGGAGGGGTGTAACGTCAGATGACGTGACTATATTGTAATTTTGCCGGCGGACTGGACAGGCTGTTAAGTTTTTGTCACTCATTCAGTACTCAATGTTAGGTGAAAGTTGGCGGAGATTAGTGTGTTGGTCTCTGCGCAGTGGGGCGTGACGTCGCGTTTTCCAACACTTTCCACCTGGGGTTTTCGCAAGTCACGTGACAGACACATAAAATCAAGAGTACATAATAGTGTCTCTATTTTAGAAGAAGAGTGAGACACTCTCCTTTCTGCCTGTGTTATAGCGCAGGCAGATGCGCTCGTCATTTCCAGCCCACATGTTGCCGTTTTGTGCAACATGTTGCTGGCCAATCAGCGCGTAGATTCAGTGCGAAACACACTTTAGTATATAATCGCTGATGCGTTGATAAGCATTAAGATAGGGATAAAAGGCTAATAACTCATTATTTATTCATAGTCTGCTTGCAAAAACATTAAAAAATGTGTGCAAATACCTTTGGGGACATTTTGACCAACTTTCAGCGAAATTGACTGAGAAACTTTTGAGATATAAACTTTTCTCAATTTCTTAAAAGTTTCTCAATTAATTTAGCTGAAAGTTTGTTAAAATATCCCCAAAGGTATTTGCAAACCTTTTTTAATGTTTTTGCAAGCAGACTATGAATAAATAATGAGTTATTAACCTTTTATCCCTATCTTAATGCTTATCAACGCATCAGCGATTATATACTAAAGTGTGTTTCGCAGAGAATCTACGCGCTGATTGGCCAGCAACATGTTGCACAAAACGGCAACATGTGGGCTGGAAATGACGAGCGCATCTGCCTGCGCTATAACACAGGCAGAAAGGAGAGTGTCTCACTCTTCTTCTAAATAGAGTGAGACACTATTATGTACTCTTGATAAAATGAATAGAGAAAAATCCTTTTGCAAAAATGTTCAATTATATACTGTATTAATATATAGTACCCACCCAAGCTGTGAGCCATGCGTGAAGTCTCTGCTGTGTAATTCGACGCTGCTGTTTCGATTGTATTAGACGACTTAGTATATGCAGAGGTATTGTTCATTAAATTACAATCTTTCGATCGCATTTTAATTGAAATGATTTTAATTTTTGCAGGGTTAGTCTCCAGATTAGTGGTTCAGTCTGCCAATTATACACCATGACCTTAGCACTCCATTATTTGTTTTCATTGGTGCTCCACCTGTTGTCAATTGCTGTTTTATGTTTGGCTCAAGATTCTCATCTGCTGGCTGTTTTTGTGGTGGGTGTGATCGTGTGTTGTTGATTGTAGACATGGCTCAGCCGTCGCGTAAAAAATAGCTAATGGCCCATTTGTTTGCGAATTAAACGGACTGCACTGAGGTTTAGGAATGATATCGGACTAATAAGCAGAATAAACTACTTAAAATGAGTCAGCTGCTTAATTTTAGTCCCAACCCAGCAACCCAACGTGCACGCTTAGCATTATCATCCATCGTTTAGTCTTATTGCGAAGCACCGCCCTAAAAGTCAAGTCTGTTTAATCCGGAAGTTTAGGATTAGCATTTTCTATCTTTTAGTGGTACTAAAATTAACTGCTTCAATCCGGTATATTAATGAACCCATACTCAGAGAGCTTCATTGGTGTTCGAACCAGTATGTATATGGTATATAACCACTGATGGCTTTGTGTTTTTTTAGATCTGGCGCCATGGCGACCGTACGCCCATTCCTGCCTCTTTTCCCACGGACTCTGGGAACCGGCCGGACACGTGGAAGGAAGGCCCGGGCGAACTGACAACGGTTGGGCTCCGGCTCCCACCAGAGAAATGTCAAATAAGGATTCAGCCAATCGCATTTCACCACAGCCACCCAAAGACCACTCTGATTGGCTTGATTCTTGTTGAGTTTCTGTGGTGTAAGTCGGACCTGTAGTTTGGAAAATTTTATTGATTAGATTTAAGTTTGTTGGCACCTTTTATTGAGATTAAAATAGACGAAAATGAGGAGGCGTGTCCTATTCAGCACCCAAGTATGTGGGCACTTTCTGGCAGATTTTCAATGGGGGGCGTTTCTGTTTGCTCCTGAGATTGATTCCAGACTGATTCCCCCCTTCCCTAGCGGCAGCTGAAAGAGTGCCAAAATGAAAAAGGGCCACGGATCAAAAACTGGTTATAGTATTAAAAGTAATTTTTAATCTTTTTTGTTCAAGTTTTTTATTTGTATAATGTTATTGTACATTTTGTTGTTCCCTTTCAGCTGGGCTTGCGGCAACAGTTTGATCGGGGGCTGTGGCTCAGAGAAAGATATGGCAACTTTTATCCTAAAGACTTTGATAGACAGCAGGTGAAGTCATCTAGTAATTTGGAGCATCTAGGGATAAAAGTGTGTAGTGGATAAATATTTGATTATTTTTAAATCGATTTCAAACTGCAAATGTATATAGATGTTATTTTGACCCGTCCTGTTAGAATGGCGATACGACGTTAGCACTTGAAAATAGCGGTTGCCGCAATATAATTGCCGTGTTCTTGCTTTTTTCGTATTCTTTTATTATTTATTTTTAAAATTTTAAGTCATTCATGTTTATGGGTTTGAGAACACTTCTCTCCAACTAAAGTTCACTTCTATACGAACCTATTAAGACTAAAATGCTAAAAAGTCAGATCTTGAAAAGTCAGATAAATATTCTCAGAAGTTGAGATCATTATATTATGATCATTATGATTATGCTTTCTAATCCTAATTCATAGTTAATGTGATTTCAGATAGTGATTCGTTCGAGCAACGTGAACCGTACGATCATGAGCGCTGGGGCCAATCTGGCTGGCTTCTTCTACCCGGCCCAGGCGGAAGATCGATTCCTGC
>JASANF010011544.1:0-35655 GCA_030248245.1 Trissonchulus sp. WLG1_4
ATGAAGTCAAAATTAACTCTCGTGCTCTCGAACCCAAACTTAAAATCGTGAAGCCCGGTCAACCTATTGTAGCGTTTGATGTTAATAACGTGCCTGACGCATTTTCTAGTCTGATTACCCCTTATACTCATAAGGGATAAACAGGCCAAGTCCCTAAACCTGTACACATATGTATGAGTAGACCTATTATTAACTTGGCTATTGAGCCTGTTAATAGATAGTTTTTGACATACGTTACAGGCATCATCCATCCTTATATTCGTCAGGTTCGTATCTGGTGTTTTCTATCCTTGGAAATTAACTATTTGTGTTTGTTTTTGTTTAATATTATTACAGTCGAAAAATATGTAATATTTTGGTTCACCTCTCTCATAACAGCCATAATCGATTATGATCTAGCTAACATTATTCAGTTGCTGAACTTAGTTTTAAATCCTTTCGACCAGTTTTTCTCACTAATGTAGTGTTGATAACGGACGTACCACGTTCCGTCGCCCAATTCTAATATCTTTTAGGGATTACTGACTTAAACTAAAAATCAGATAGATAAGAAAATTTTCACCAATATTTTCTAACCTATTCACATTTGTCAGCTAACTAAGTGTAGGCGATCATCTCTCTAACCGTCAAGTAGAGCTCATTTGGTAATTATATTCTATGTACTTGAATAGCAGCATTCGAAAGTATATAATTGTTTTATTAGATTTAATTATAAATAACTAGACGCTTATATTTGTTATTTTAAAGACCTTTCTAACATTTGTTTATACCTACTATCACGAGAGAAAATCATCTATAATCCACTCCTAATTTTTATACCGAAACGCCTCTCCGGTGTAAAAAGTTTTTTATAACAAACCAAAAATTATATATATATTTTTTTTTTTAACTAATTCTTTTAATTGGACTGACTTATAATTTGAGTAAATTTGGGTCAAAAGAGAGATTTATAACATATAATAAGAATTTTTCTTTAACATCTTATCAGTATTTAGTCTAATGTGTAATCCTATATGTATTCCATTGTGAAAGCTGAATCTGGGTTACATTTATTTTGGTATTAATAACTACCAATAAACGTTTAACATGAAATTCTTCTTTCTTTGAGTCCTAACAATTTTTACTCTGTTTGCGCCTTCTTTATTGTTTATGAATAGATTTAATATAGTTTATAACACTATTTAGCACTTCTAGATCGTGATCCTTCTATGATCGACCTACATAGCACTACATACGTTTTGATTTTCCACTTATTACTATTAAGGATTAGATCCATCTCTTTACCTACCGTCTGTCCCACCACATCACCCCACTTGGACATCGGCTTTACCTTAGTTCGTCTGGACCCTAGTGTATTGGGTAAATACACACACCTGTCAGGATCATGCAAAGTCGCCAAAGGAACCATGGCTCCAGGGTCTCCGTATCAGGGGAGCAGAATACAAGGCCCAACAGTGCTCATCTGGATTCGACCTCGGCTATCCCTTCTTCGACAGTCGGTAGTTTTGAGAAGGGTCTCGTTAAATGCAAGAACACTAGATGCAAATTATGTGTACTAATACGAGAAGGTTCACGTATTGAAGGTATTTACAATAGCGTAGAATACACACTTATCGATAGTAACCCTAACGTAGCTCTTAATTGTGCGTCTAGGAATGTTATTTATCTGATTAAATGTAAGCACTGTAACATTGGATATGTGGGAGAAACATCACAGACCCTAAGAAGCAGGATTGGGCAACATCGTAGATCAATTGATAATCCTAAATACTCCGGATGCATTCACATATTGGAACACTTCAGACATAGATGTTGCAATGACTTTACTGTACAAGTATTGGAACGAATTCCTACAACTAATGACCAACAATTTGACCGAGACGTAAGATTAGAACGAGAAGCATTTTGGATTAGAGAACTAAAAACCAAATATCCTTATGGACTCAATGATATCCTGAAGGGTGAACGCTACAACAACGCAGTATTTTATAATTTTAATAAGAGAACTAAAAATGGTAATAAACGCAGCAAGGCACGCAGCAAAAACAACATCACTGAAGAATTTAATGAAAACTTATTCATCTCAAAAATCCATCAACTGGAACATAATGACCCAGTCGTTTACAGAAAAAGAATTGTCAATGAAATTCTGAGACTAAATAAAAAACATTCAAAAAATCTATGGGAACATATGCTAAACCGAACTACGTGCACGGGTGATGAAATAATTAGAGACCTCTTAACGTTCAAACTGACAAAACCGAATAAAGTTCGTATAACCAAAAAACGACGACCCAAAATGGTTATATACTATGATAACCCGGGTTTTGATTTCCTAAATATCTCTAGCTATTTTCATCATCCGGATATGAAAATGCGCTGGCCTGAAGACCACGACAAGTTTATGTGTCCATTACCTATTTTCAGCTACGATCCACCCTTCTCTATGAGAGCTTTTAACTACAAACAATTTATTCAAAATTGCAAAATTGACGAAACGATTACAGATTGTGATTGCTCATCTAACCCCTTAGCTGATTCACATCACAAACATATTATTACTGGCAACTTAGATCTAATACAAGACACACATTTGAAAACAATCCTAAGTAAAGGCACCAAATTTCGACTACCTAAAGCAATTAATTGGGATGCAATCAAACATGAAACGTATAAAAGCCTTCTCAATTACATTTCACGCAGAAAACCCGATCTCATGCATTTATACAAGGATTGGATCGACACGTTTATGAATATTCTTATTAATGATATCACCAAAAAACAAAAACACACAGATTCCATCAAGTTCGAAACACCAAAGTACTCCACCCGTGAATTAAAAAGACTACAATCTAAATATGTAATTACTACGGTAGATAAAGCAACCCAAAACTATGCCTTCATATGTAAGAAATTCTACTTGGAACAACTCCTGAAGGAGTTCGAACTGGACAATAGTGGTACTAATAATACATATGAGGTAGTCAATAGCAACATCGACGATATTATCACAAGACTGATAGATGATAGCACACAGTTTCACATCAACGTTGCACCAGACAAACATCAATTACCCTACGCAATGCTGATTCCTAAATTTCACAAACATCCAGTTAAATTCAGAACTATAATCGCAAGCCAACACCGCCCCCGCATAACCAAAAATGCAATTGCTTATCTGGATAATAGACAGCAACAAACAGAATCCTGGATAAACTAAAAGTTTTGTCAAATTATAACTCTGCACGTAGTATATACACACTTGACTTTCCTCAACTGTATACCAACCTGCAACATTTTAAGATTATATGGAAGCAATAAAAAGAATAATTAAGATTGCATTCTATAGTGCATCTGCTACTTTGGAGTCGATCGTGTAACTGTACCGCTGGGGAGGGGGCTCGGAAGGTAATTCACGTGTATTAAGGGGGTAGGCTACCTATGGGCACTACAGCCAAGACGGTTACAGATAGAGGTCTGTCGTTTTGTATGCGAATATAAACCCATATACTGCGCATTGCAGGGCGCTATTAGTTTTGCAGTCAGATTTTCCTGATAGCCAGAACTGGTGCACCCCCCTCCGGCACCCTGCCAGCATGGTTTTTCGTGACTTTGTCAATGTATAACGCTTTAATGGCTAATCATTCGTGCTGTATTGTTATGATGACGCAATAAATACGTGCAAGGGTGTCAGTTGATGTTGTTTGGTCAGCGTCGCATATGGTGTTTCACTTTGGCACCCCAGGCAAATTGGTAGAAGTCTCAGGTCGCATCAAAAAGTGACCACCTATGGTACTTTTGGGGGGGAAAATTTTTTTCGATTTTTTTCTTGAAATCACGCTTCTAGGAGTTATTTGGGCCCCTGAACACGAATCTGGGGTTAGTTTTTGCCTATCACCCCCCTGGACCCGCCTATACGGCCCCCTCAGGGTACCCCCCCCCGCCAGTGGGTCCTCAGGGGTCAAATTTTCGAAATTGAGATTTTGATGTGTCTAGGGGTAGTTTGGACCCCTGAACACGAATCCGAAGTTAGTTTTTACCTAGGACCCCCCGGCCCCCCCCACCCCCCCCCCGGCCCCCCCCCCCCCCCGCCCACCCCCCCCCCCCCCCCCCCCCCCCCCCCCCCATTTTTACCTAGGACCCCCCTGGACCCCCCTACGACCCCCTCAGGGTACCCCCCCCTAGGGGGTCCTCAGGGGTCAAATTTTCGAAATTGAGATTTTGATGTCCCTAGGGGTAATTTGGTCCCCTGAACACGAATCCGAGGTCCATTTTTACCTAGGACCCCCCTGGACCCCCCTACGACCCCCTCAGGGTACCCCCCCCCTAGGGGGTCCTCAGGGGTCAAATTTTCGAAATTGAGATTTTGATGTCTCTAGGGGTAATTTGGTCCCCTGAACACGAATCCGAGGTCCATTTTTGCCTAGGACCCCCATGGACCCCCTACGACCCCCTCAGGGTACCCCCCCTAGGGGGTCCTCAGGACTCAAATTTTTGAAATTTAGATTTTGATGTTTATAGGGGTAATTTGCCCCCCTAAACACGAATCTGCGGTTAGTTTTTGCCTAGGACCCTCGTGGACCCCGCCAAGCCCCCTCCCCCCATGGTACCATGCCCCAGAGGGCCAAAAGGGTCAATTTTTCGAAATTGAGATTTTGATGTCACTAGGGGTAATTTGGGCCCCTGAACACGAATTCGAAGTCCGTTTTCGTCTAGGACCCCCTGAACCCTCCTACAGCCCCCTCAGGGTACCCCCCATAGGGGGTCCTAAGGTGGTCAAAATGGGGCAAATTTTCGAAATTGAGATTTTGATGTCGATAGGGGGTGTCAGTTGATATTGTTTGGTCCGCGTGGTGTGCACTGGTCCACTTTGGTAGCCCTAGCAAAGTGCCAGAAAGGTAAATTTGACAAAATTTTAAAATATTTTCAATTTTTTTGAATAACTGAAAAAGGTTAGTTTGATTTGCCGAACACGAATTTAACGTCACGTTGACCAAAATTAATGTGTTAACCCAAAATAATGACAAATACGAACAGGCCAATTGTGTACTGTTAGTGGCATTGTAGAAATAAGTATGTAGTGCAGCATACACATGCGCGACTATCACTTTTCAGAATTTATTATTTTCATACAAATATACAATTCAAGTGTCAGCTGCCTGTCGTCAAGTAAAATGGCTGCAGCGGAAAAAGAAATAGGATTATTATAAAAATGCCCTTTCACCAAGGGCAGCAGTGTCAGTAGAATAGGAAAGTTGGCTGATCTTATAGCGTAAAAATGCTAATTAGCTTGTCAAACACCCGGGACAAGTTTTGCAGCCGAATAGGGAAACGCAGCTTGCTAAATGAAGCGGACATGAGTTGCGTCAGAATAGTAGTCGCCCGACACGTTAGTGCTTTCTGCACCCTATTCGCGCGAATTAATCAGCCATTATCATCATCTGCACTGTTGCCGGAAAAGTGTCATGTACTTCATTGGTTCTTGATGTTATTTACTAGGCAAGCTACAGTGGCGTACCCAGAAAAAAATTTCGGGGGGGTGAATGACTTTCGATTTTTTGTAATGGGTTAAAATGCACTTTTTAGCAATTTTACCACTCGTAAAACGCCTTACAAACGTAAGATTACTAAACCACAAGGCTGCAGGGGTCTGGGGGCGGCAGCCCCCAGAAAAAATAGGAAAAATTTTCGATTTCTTGGCAAAATTCTGTCAATTGGAGGCGTATCAGAAAGTTTTTCCGGCCAGACCATAAAAACCAAAGGACACAAGGTTCCAGGGGTCTGGGGGCGGCAGCCCCCAGAAAAAAATTGGCGATTTTTCCAATTTTTAGACCGAATTTGGTCAACTGGAAATTTTATTTAACTGACAAAATGACAGAAATTTTTCCGACAAAATTTAAAACAAAAGATGGGAGTGTCAAATCAGACGGTGTATTCCACAAGTAAATGTAGCAAAATATACTCGCGTAGACATGCACATGCAGCATAATGTAGTTGTGTATACATGCATAAGCTTTGATGAAAGACAATAACGAGGAATAGTAAACCACATAGTCGCAGGGGTCTGGGGGCGGCAGCCCCCAGAAAAAAAATTGGGAAAATTTTTGATTTTTAGGCCAAATTTAGTCCATTGGAGACGTATCAGAAAATTTTTCCGGCCGGACCATAAAAACCAAAGGGGGGTCCCTTGTGTAAAAAATCACTGGGGAAAAATTTCGGGGGGGGGGAATTCCCCCCATTCCCCCCCCCCTGGGTACGCCCTTGGCAAGCTACATATGTCCTGAAAATAATTTTTCATCCATAATGTATATATAATAATCAATCGATCGCCATTCATTTTTATTGTTATATGTAAATGTAGTTCAAGCTTATATCAATTCTACAGTTATTTGTATTAACTAGAGTTATATGGTTGTATTGTAACATTTTATGATTCGTATTGAATATTAGTAGTTAATGTCTATATAATAATAATAATACAATTTTAAGCTGGAATACGCCATTACTCATTTGTAATTTTCGAGAAAGATGTCTATATACAAAACAAAAATAGATTGCGCGTAGAGAAATTTAAATGAAATATATATTTGTATGTATCTGTAGAGTATTAATACTTTATAATGTATACACCTGACCCTAAGTCCTGAGTGCTAGTAAGCGTGAAAAATGTTTTTCCTAATTATTCGCGCGAATAGGGTGCAGAAAGCACTAACGTCTCGGGCGACTACTATTCTGACGCAACTTTTGTCCGCTTCATTTAGCAAGCTGCGTTTCCCTATTCGGCTGCAAAACTTGTCCCGGGTGTTTGACAAGTAGCATTTTTCCGCTATAAGATCAGCCAACTTTCCTATTCTACTGACACTGCTGCCCTTGGTGAAAGGGCATTTTTATAATAATATATACCACTTTTGTGTTGTCACGTGATCATTTTTTAAGCCAAGTATAACGGCTATATACACCTACACCGTTAGTATACGTATATGTGTTAGCTAAGCAATGGTCTCAGTCACATACATGCATATGTGTTGAAGCTAGCGAGCGATATTTGAGTCTAGTCTTCGCTACTTGATGCTGGCCAGACCAGTTGCTTTACTGCAGTCTCACTGCATCAATCTCTAAGCTTACATATTCCGTCCAGTTTATGCTTATGCACACATATTGTTCCTGTTGGCTTTGATGTCTATTACTAATGTTCATTTTAAGATTCTGTTAGTGTTGTTATAGTTATAATAATAAATACAGATTTAGGTCAAGCTTTGAGTTATAGTTGATCTTGATTTTGAGGCTAGATTTTTTCATCACAAAACCGCATCAAACCTTAAGATTTGAGTTACTTGACGTTGACGTTCTTATATCGCAGATTCAAGTTATACATGTTTTAGTATCTTTAGTTAAGATACGTTTGTACAATTTCAACCTATTGTAGCATGCATATATATACGTATTTAGCTACATTTTTTAGCATCTATATACAGTTAAACACCGGCTTTCTATTATGTATCTAAAAATGGCCACAGGTTGTCACCTTTAGAAAAGCCATAAAAAACTTTCACTAAAATTTAAAAAAATGTTTTTTAGTTCACGTTATTCCTACTCGAAATGCTTTAGATATTGTAAACTGTCTTTTAAACCCCTGCACAAGCGTAATATCATTGTACTACGTTGCATTGTAAATGGAATGTAAATAGACCCGCAAATTTCGATATCAATTTTTGCTCTTTTTTTGGCCCAATGCTTGGCTTGGTTTTAGTCGTTACGCTTTGCAGTGCAGTTCGGGTTCTGGTTAGGCTTGTGTTTGTATTCAGTCGGCTGATTTCATAACCCGTATGCTTGGTGAATTATTATTCCTGTTTGTGAGTCAGCCTTTTTTGTATCGAACATATTGTGCCCTCTTAGATTAGCTTATAAAAGTAAAATATAAATCTCTTAAATTTTAGATTTTATATGTATCTAAGTTTTTTGCATTGCCAATTGTGTCGGATCTCTCACATTTTTGAAATATTTGAAAATGTCACTATTCACAGACCACAGTAAGTATTAATACTCGAGCAACGATCGAGAGTGGGTAAGCAATAGACATTAAACATTTTTAAATTTTTGTTCCTTCTAGAGAAGGAACTATTGTTTTGAAATCAACTCTGCATAGTGTAAAAGTAGCAGCCACATGTTGCCCAGCGCATATGATTAACACGTAAAGTCAGTATGGGAACCGACTGCTCTTCTTTTGAAAACGCGTTTTTCGTTTACTATTTTTAATGAAATAATGGTTAATAATACTTTTGCCTAGGTATTGAGTTGTCATTTTACTAAAATTTCGTGATTTAAAAAACTTTCGTTCGATAATTTTTCAGACTCGATAGGTACACATACTTATCACGTGATCGTCTAGTCTGCTGTTTGTTTTGTAGGTACTATCCTTCTACATAGTCGTAACTAAACATCCGTACTCATCGAACTGGCGTGGTCGATTGGTCAAAAGCGCTACTCCAAAACTTGCTGATATGAACTTCGAGAGTTCGACCCACATTCATTGAATTTTTTGCAAAAAATTTACACCGCTTTTTTTCAGCAAAAACTGTTTTGACGCGAGATATTCTTGTCGAGGAAAAACGATTGCGTCATTGAAATCACAAGCAGTTGCGGTGATTATGGCATGTGTTTTCGACAAAATTGTTGAATTTATAGTGTGTGAGATCAACACCTAAGCATTGAAACTAAATAAATTGTCTGTATGTACTCACACAGGTATTAGGGCGAAGCTAAATTATCCTGGGTAAATTAAGCAGAATTTTCACTCAGCGAAGGAACCTTGCCCCTTTTTGGGGCCTGCTTGTTTTTTTGAATTTGTTTACGATCAGAGAAATAAACTGCTAAAGTTTTTTCACTTGCAACCTTTCTGTTGAGTTACATATATGACGACCATGCATCAGTAAAGACAGTGAAACTGATAAAATTGCTTTTTATAGCTGTAAACATGCATATAACTTATAGTCTTGTAAAAAAGTGTTAGAAACGTTACTACCGCTCATCATCTTGTAATGTTTTTTCGGTCAGCTAGCTTTTTGGCGCATGGGCCGTTAACGCCCTCATTTGTGCAGTGCGCGGCGGCATATCCTGTTTATTTTCGTTTGTGAACTGTCAAGCCAGTGACACAGTTTGCATAAACAGTCTGTCGATCTATGTACGCCTTTCTATGTCAGCTATATAGCCAACCTAGTTAAACTGTACTGTGCATTTAGACGACCACTATTTTGTAAAGTTATTGCCTCATTGTGTATTATACACTGTATGCAGCTTGGCGGGTCGCTTTGACTTGACTACAGTTTAGTTTTTATGCTTGTTTGTCATGTCACAAACTCATAGTTGTATAGTGTATTAGTAGTCCGTATGGATTTCCAAGTTCAATTTAATCTATTATATGATTCTTTTTTTATCCAAAAAAGCTTTTAATCCAAATTAGGATATGGTATGTATGTATGAAAGTTTGAGAATCATTTGTCTTCTATTTAGTTAGATAGAACTGATTATATATATATATATATATATATTATATATTATATATATATATATATTATATATATATATATATATATATATATATATATTATATATATATATATTATATATGTATATATGTATATATATATATATATATATATATATATATATATATATATATATATATGTTGAGATTTTGTTCAGTTTAGTTTTTTTAGTAGATTCTTGTACATACAGTAGTTCAGTGCAACTTATTATTTTTGTTGTCATCAGAAATACGGGATACGGGAAGAAAACCTGACTGATTGTTGACGGTTACGACTTTTGGTAGACCACTGATTGGATATGCGTAGCTGAGGGAGAACGTAATTTTGATAAAAAATGAGTGAACGGGTTTATGTTTAGTGTGATTTTCTAAAAGTTGGCGTGAAAGATCACGTGTTGGGGGATTAGAGAAATCAGAGTAACCCCCCCCTCTGCCGACCTTGTGCGTATGCCTGACAAAGTTAATAATCCGATTAGTTCGAGTTTACCAAACGTCGTTAGCTTACCGTCTTTAAATGTACATGAGGTTTTCTGCAAACCTTGCTTCGAACAATTCAGTCCTCCGAGTGCAATTTTGTACGAATTCGAGAGTCAAAAACTTCCTAAGCTAACAGGTTTTCAGTCTTGGAATTTTGTGTGGACTCAAGTATTGTTTTATCATCGCCTACTTGCCAAACAATAATATTTTTATTTGTCCTCTAGTAGTGTTCTATTCTTTGTTCTATTGCTATTTTTCTCAGCATTGTAGTAGTGTTTTTTATTCGTACTTTTCTCAGCATTTTAGTAGTGTTTTTTATTCATACATGCATGTACTTGTTGTAGTTTTCTAAGGGCCTGTTTGTTCACTGTTCACTTTTATAGTTAT
This sequence comes from Trissonchulus sp. WLG1_4, assembly GCA_030248245.1. Lineage (NCBI taxonomy): Eukaryota > Metazoa > Nematoda > Enoplea > Enoplida > Ironidae > Trissonchulus > Trissonchulus sp. WLG1_4. The sequence goes on from JASANF010011544.1 coordinate 10,409, forward strand.
GTATATAATGTGTGTGTATATGTATCGTCTTTAATAAGGCCTACCCAATAAGGCGGTAAGAGGTAAGGGTAATGGTAAGACAAGACAGCTTCGTGAGGCTGCAGCATGCAAATTTTGAGGTTATCCTACGTAGTTTTAGCGACCAAAAATATTAATACATATATACGTAGGGTTAGTTATCAAGCTATGTAGTTCCACTGACATTTTGTTCATAATTATCACGATTTAGACCTAAGTTTGGTCTTTAGACTGCATTTGCAATGCTAGCTGTTCAAATATATATATAAACATAGTATAGGCGGCATTAGCGGATTAGCGGTTAGTATCTATTACGTAACTGTCAAGTGTTTCCCGCTTTTTGGCCCTTTTAGTTTACTTTTTAAAAGTTTTGAAAATAATTCAGCTACTTAGAAGTATATACAGCGAAACAAATCCCCAAGATTTCTGAATAGTGAGTGTGTGTGGTCATAACTCTGCTTAAAAGTTTGTACGTTTTGAGTCCAGAGTTAGGACACCTACCTATCCTCAAGATAAAAACTATGATTCTAGGATGGGTTGTGCCATATTTTTAAATTGTACATACATATATTTTATTCCAAGTTATACAACTATATATGTAAAATATTTGCAGCTTTTAATCAACTAAATTGGATAAATGTGCCCCCAAAAACTCGATACTCTTTAGTTTCTGGTTAACAAATATATATAGTTAGTTTTTTAAAACAGTTTTAAAGTTTTATTTTTCGGTTTAAAGCCGAGTTTCAGATCGGTATTTGAATGCGATTTTAGAAGCTTTGAGTCGCATTTTGATTTTTCATTTTTTATTTCTATGTAATGTAACTCCTTATGACATATAATCATACTATTTGACACTTTGCGAAAAGTTTTTTAGTACTAGTTTATTGCTATAATTAGTTTCAGTACACGGACACGCGTATGCAGATAAGAGTTCATTCTTTGATGTTTTACATTCAGAGTTTTCTTAAACTTACATATGTAATTCCTAGTGGAAAGGGTTGCGCGAGAAGCGATTTGTGACCATTCACTGTTAAAGATTTGATTGTAAATTTTTGTAATACATATGTCTGTGAGTATATATGTGTGTTTTATTAATATATAGTCCTTGGAGGAATCTTAGACAAAGTTTTGTTCCAATTTATGGGGGGGGGGGGTTGGGGGGTCCGTGTTTGTACCCATGAATTAAATGTTGTAACTATATATCCATTATTCAACTTATTTATAACTTCGTCCTTTACGGAGTAATTTAGAAGGACACGGACTTTTTAATGTCAGTCCCCCCTCTCACAGGCTCTTTTTTCAGTATATCGCCTCTACAGTTGCTTTGCAGTTGCCGTTTTACGAAAGGATGACTTGAACTTATGTCGACGACTGTTCTAAAAGGACAGTTCATTTTGGTCTGTCTGTCAGAATTTGTTGAATTTTACACGCTTGTCTCTTAGTGGCATTACAACGCTGGCCAATGGTTTAATACTTATTTACAAACAAACTTAGATATGTACTACAGTCATGATATATACACGTTATAGTTGTTGTTTTTCATTTCTACTGATCGGACTTTTCTTGCAACTTCATCTAATTTTCCTGTTTTGCAGAATTGTACAGATTTTATGAACATCTCATTGACATTTCTTGCTTTTATCTACTGGATTCTGTTCGCAATACTAAATCTTACTCTGATGTCCCTGCTTGTAATTTAGTTAATGAAGTTATTAACAGTGTCTTGAAGTTTATGTGTTAAACTTTTTCGCTCATTTTCGCTTCGTGAGCCACCATTTTTGCATCATGAGCCACCGTTTTTCCCATCGTGAGCTATTTCCTAAACATTCTGGGGAGGGGGGTGGTGGACCTGTCTGGGTGGGGGTGAGCGTGCCATTTGGGGGGTTAAACCCCCCCACGCTCATTGTATGGTTACCACTTACCAACTACCCAAAAACTTTACCATTGGGCTGTGTGTTATTAATTCAATAAAATTTAAGTATAATTTTAAATTCCATTTTGGATCACCCTTTTTTTTTGCTCTGTCTGGATTTTGCATTTTGGGCCATTTTATGTAGTTCAGCGGCTCTTTGTTGTAATGAGCTATTGAGTATATACTAATTGCACTCTAGTCCACAATGCGCAATGCAATATATACAAATAATTTGTGTACACATTTAATATGCATATAGCGTAGGGTACGGTTGGGTAATTCTGACCCGATTCATAAGTATTTTATTTCCGTCGGGTATAACGAGTACACGTGTTTATTTGAAATTTAAATTTAATGAAGGAATACATTCGAAAAGCGCGCACTTGTTTTTTAAAAAGCTCGTAATTGCCGGCGTATGTATATACGTATTATCAGTGGCGGATCTAGGAATTTTTCATGGGGGGGGGGGGGCTCGGACCCAGATAGGCCCCCTGACCAATAGGCCCCATTTTTTCGACATGAGCTAAAATGCACTTAATTGCTATTTTAACGCAAAAAAACGACACATATTAGCATTTTTCGGTCAAAAACAATGCTTATTTTCGACCACAGCAGCATCGAACGTAAAATTGGAGCTCAAAGAACCGAAAATTGCAAAACGGTGCGCCGGCAAGGGTCCAGAAGCTAGCCAATCTGCAAATTTTCCGAAATTTTTTTGACATTAAATTTTGTAATTTACTAAAAATGTCATTATTGCAACAATAAAACTGCTAAAACGATGGTACAGTGTATTACGCAATTACAATTTAACTATATAGGTATATGAACATGCACATGCAAAATTAAAGCAAGGAACACTAAGCCTTTTGCAGGGGTCTGGGGGCGGCAGCCCCCAGAAAAAAATAGGGAAATTTTTTATTTTTACCTCAAATGTGGTCAACTGGAAACGTATTGGAATATTTTTCCGGCCGGACTATAAATACCAAAGGGGAGACACAAAAGGAAGGAAGAATAAGCCACAAGGTTGCAGGGGTGTGGGGGCGGCAGCCCCCAGAAACAATGTTGGGGAAAAATTTTGTTTTTAGGCCGATTTGAGTTAATTGCGGACGTATCGAAAATTTTTTCCAGCCAGTCCATAAAAACAATGGGGGATCCTTGTGAAGAGTAAACGACAGGCTACAAGGGCCTAAATAGGCCCCAAAACAACATGGAGAGGGGGCCTATCTAGTCTACGACAGGCTACAAGGGCCTAAATAGGCGCCAAAGCAACATGGAGAAGGGCCTATCTAGTCTACGACAGGCTACAAGGGCCTAAATAGGCCCCAAGGCAACATGGAGAGGGGGCCTATCTAGTCTACGACAGGCTACAAGGGCCTAAATAGGCCCCAAGGCAACATGGAAAGCGACCTACACGTATGCCCAAGTCAGGGGCCTATCGGCCCTTCGGGCCGATAGGCCCCCGACTCGATAGGCCCGTCGACCCAATGGGGGGGGCTCGAGCCCCCCCCCCCCCCCCCCCCTGAGTCCGCCTATGCGTATTATATAAGTTTAGTCAAATTGTAAAAAAAACTTCAACTATCGTTTAAATAGCTGACTATCTGAGTCACAAAAGATAACTTTTTTCTTTTTTACACCATTACGCAAAAATTTAAGTCACTATTCATCAATAGAAAGGTCTTTTCACTCTCTCTAGGTGATTGGTATGTATATACTTTTCGATGTGTCTATCGATCAAATCGTTTATCACATGTTTTTACTTTTAGATCACATAATATGCAAATAAATATACTTTATTGCATTGGTTTTCACTTTTTACCTCAACTTAATTTTGCATCGTCATTGTGTGTGTAGGGTTTCTCCTCCACGTGACACCCACCCACACACATGTATATAAAGCTATAGTTGCACTGTCACAGCTTTGGAGTGTTGAAGCATTCATTCATTCATTTTAATTCCCTCCCTCCTTTCTCCTCACTTTCTGTCCATTTGTCCGTGTCATTGTTCTGCCATTGTTTGCCTCTTGTCTCCTGGTTGCATGCATGCTGTGTTTTTAGTGCAATTTATTGTATGCATTCTCTGAGCGTAGGATATATTTTGTGTGTTAGCTGGTTGGTTGATTTTTTACAGTTTGCTTTTGGAATTTTTTATATTGGAACTTATGTAAATTGCTGACTGTGAGATATATATGGTCTTGTCTAAATTTGATAATTCTATTTATCATAATTCTTATTCGTCGTAATTCTTTTTCAGTTGGTGTTCTTACCCTTTGTAATTACCAGAATTTTTCAAGTTAAAGGGGGGTATTCTTGTCCAGATATTTGAGTGAGTTGAACCTACAAAAACGCAAAAAATATTTTGATAAACTGTGGAATTTTTTCTAAAATTTTGATTTGTTCACGATGTTTTGACTTTCTTACCCATTTTGTAGCATTTGGGGACATTTGTAGCCATCGGGGACAAGTTTTAAGTTTTAGGTCAGCTTTTCTGTCAGCAGCAACAGGAGTCTCAGCCTCAGGAGTCTCGCTCGAGTCAAGTTTGAAGAGGAGGCTTGTCCCGGAATCTCAAATCTGGGCTTACCCCGGAAGTCTTCGCCTAGGACATATTTCGCACCATTGCTTTGTTTCGGCGCCACTGATCAGATGTCAGAGTTTAGTCTAATTTGAGACGATAGCTGGTCATTAGACATTTTGACGGGGATGCTGTGACACAGATTATTGTGAATCCAATTTAAATGCTAATATTCCAATGAAGGTGAAGAAAAATTTATTGTAAATATGGGCGTTTATGTTTATTAGTATATATAGAAATAACTCCCAAATTGATCAGACAGTCTCCCCGAAATTTGGACCTCGTTACATTACATATATGATTCATTTCTTACTCACTCTCCTCAATTCTTAGCACCCCAGCTTGAACTCCCATCGATTAGTATATAGAAATGATGGAAGAGATTGTTAAGATAATTTAGTAGAAAACATCTTAAGCCCGGTCCATACTTGTTCGTAAGGGAACAAGCACAGGGATAAGGACAAATATTGCTCAGCCACTGTGAAAAATTGACACAAGCGTTTCTGCTAATTTTTTGCATACAATTTGCATATCACCCCAACTTCATTCATGCGAAAATTTGGCTTATTAGGACAGGCAATTTTCTTGGAATCGCTCAAAGACAAAACGATAGCGGCAAGGACAGGGACAAGTATGAACCGGACATTAGTGTACACGGCAGGCATTTTTTTCCTTGGGCACTTGGCCAGCCGCACATCCTCTTTCCCACTCTTTTTCTGCTATCCATCCTTGTATCATGTATATATCTTATTATTATAAAAGAACTAATTGAGTTTTGGTATGTAGGTTTCCAAAATTCTTCAGCGAAAATGTTTGCCGCACCTTTGGTTGTGTTAGTTGTTTTTTGCCACGTTTTTTTTACTCAGTCTAGCTTATTTTTACTACTCATGTTTTCGGCCGCGTAAATGTGTTTACTCGAAGGTGATTCTGTCCAGGTGTTTTTCGGGCACCAAACTCCAATCGTTTGGTGCTGCCTGACACTAAACCAGATTTGCCGAATAGTTTTTGCTGATTTCTGAACTTTTACCCATTCATTTGTAGAAAATTCCGAAATTCAGCTTGCACTGCCGTTGTATGACATAGAAATGTCGACCTGCAACATTCTCCCTATGTTAAATTCTTATTTGAAATTATGACCTAATGCCTTAGTATTGATTGTTACTTCTTGTGTGCCATTAATTAATTAATTTTAAAACTAAATGGAGAATTTGAATAGCAATGATTACTATTATTACGAGGTGCCCACCTCTTCTGCTGCCGATCTGTATGTCTATACGAACGGTAATGGTCACGTGACCTATGCCCCTGGTCCCGTGACCTCTGACCCCCAGGAGACCGAGTGCTTGGTCGTTTATGAGCAGAATTTGGAGCGACATAAATGTAAGAGATGACTCTTGTTTAGACTAAGAATTTTTTGTATCTATGGGAGCTGGTGTAGCGACTGTTGCCGGCTTCGGTGTGTATATACCCATTTTTTGGCTCCACTGCGCCAGTTATGTACATACAGAAATTCAGGTCTGAAGCTAAAAACTAAAAAAGTACTGATTTATCGACTCCCACGTTCACTTTGTATCACTGTCGTAATTTAGTCCGTGCGGTATGCCTTGTACCAAAAAGGTTGGCATTTATAGCCTGTAGAGCAACACAAAGCAATACGTAGAATAATATACATATATATGTCGTAGCATTTTCGTGTTATCATTGCTGATAGGGTCGAAAAATACCTTGCCTAGTATACAGCATTCTTCCCAGTTCCCAGTGCCGTAGTATATATTATATGAGATGGGCATAGCGTAGTAGCAGTGCTTCCGTTTGAGAAGATTTTTACTTGTGTTTTTGTTGCTGTTGTTTTTAGCGTTACAGTATGCATTTTGCAGAAACAGTTGCGCGCTAATGTTTTAAACTTTTTTGTTTTTTTGTTTTGTTTTTGTTTTTCAGTTTTTTTCTGAGAAAAATTCTGTGTTCAATTTTGCAAATAAGTGTAAAAAATAATAAGTGATATGCTTAAAACAGCTGAGATACAAAATATATGTCGAATAGAATCAAAACAAACAAAAATAGAGTTGAATTCAACAGCCTTGTTTTTTGCAAGACTAAAGTCCAACTTTTTTGGTGAACTGAACACACTGTGTTTGTCTCCTTGTGATACCTAACCTTTATAAAGTTTTACGGAATGCTTATATACTCTTTAGGACATCTTAGTTCGCAAGAGTAAATTTAGAGAAAAATTGAACTCAGTGACCAGCTGCTGTAGTAAAATGTATAAAAATCAAATGTACAGTGCCATATGGTAGATTTTGCATCATAAAACTTTTGAATTGTTTCAAGTTTTCAGCAGCAGCAACAGTAGTTTATATTATTTCATGTATTATATTCTGAAAGGGGAACGTCCACCGTCGCACGGTATGTTGTAATGTCCGACGAAAGGTCACTAATGGTCTAACGTCTAACTAGTCTTATATATGCTAGAAGTAGCAGCTAATGATATATATAGCACTTGTTAGCTATTCTCATATAGCGCAAGATAGCACTTGTTAGCTATTCTCATATAGCGCAAGCCTCGAAATTTTTTAAACTAGAAATCTATTTTGAATGAATGAATGAATGAATGAAATGAATGAATGAATGAATGAATGATGACTTGTGATCATACATGGACGTGGGGGGTTTAGGGGTGTCACCCTTTCAGACAGCAAGCTCACACCCCCTCCCCAGATTGTTTTGGAAGCTGCTCAGTGCTCACGACGGCAAAATCGGTGGCTTACTAGGTAAAAATGGTGGAATGGTGGCTTAACGAACAGAAAATTGAAAATGGGCGGAAAAGTTGCTCCGCACCATCCCCCCCCCCGTGGCTCCCCCACAGAATTGGCCACCCGCCCAGGTAGGTATGATGGTGACTCCGCCCTTCTCACACTGCTTCCAGTGCTGCATACAGTAACTGGATCTGTGGCTTTGAGGCTTTGGAACGACACGTGTTTCACATATTTGTGGTTAGTGGTTTTCGCTTGCTCGGATTGACAAGGATGTGTTCTCCCGCGACAGAATGCGAGATTGTGAATCGGAAATCTTTTTGCTATTGTTGAACTCAATTCTGGGGTACACTTTACCTTGCTTCACTTCACTTTACTTTACTTTACTTTACTTTACTTTAACCTCATCATGGTATGAAGATAAATAAAATCTTCACAATAAATTCCTGTACGCACATAAGTGATACATCTGTGTATCTTACAATCTCCATATGAAGTTTTGATTCCCCCTTTCAAGCGCCCTCCTAACTCATACATTCAGTTGCACTCAAAAGCTCACCGGATCAGCTTTCAAAACTCTCTTGAAAAAACTTGCGTATCCCTGTCACTGACGCTTGGTACGTTGTGTATATATGTAGCTTGATTGAAAAACGTACGCATCGTCAACTTTTTGTTTTATGCCCTGTTTTTTAAGCTGGGCGGTTGCAACTGTTCTTGACTCTTTCTCGATATATACATGAATAAAATTTCGCAGTGTTGCGTTTGCGAAATTTTATGCTGTAGAGCGTCTTCGTAGTATGACTATCTCGTATGCACTGGTTGGATTGTTGGCTCTGGAAAAGTGGTACGGTTAATGGTTTACTTCACACTAGAAATCAATCATGGGCCTTTTCTGTTATTCCCCCACCCGGAATTTGGAATTTACCGGGCCGATTTGAATAATTTTTGCACCAATAGACTCCTCTTGACCTCAGAACTTCAAAAAAACTAATTTTGAAATATTTTAAAATTTTTGACAAAATTTTAAATTTTAAAATTAAATTTTAGCGATCCAAAACCCAAAAATTCATGTCTAGAACTCATTCCGCATTATTTTCTGAAAATGAAAAAGTCCGCATTTTGTATAAAATTTTATGATTTTTAATTTTTTTTGAAAAATGTAAATCATTTTAAAACTTGTATTTTTGAAGACCTGAGGTCAAGAGGAGTCTCTTGGTGCAAAAATTATTCAAATCGGCTCAGTAACTTCCAAATTCCAGACTTGTGGGGGAATAACAGAAAAGACCCGAAATCATTGGGAGTAATATTTGATAACTTATGATTTTTAGGCCGAAATTTGATCAATTAATTAGAGACTATCGGAATTTTGTTTCGGCTGAACCATATTAATGAAAGGGGTAACCGGGTAAACTTTGTGTAAAATTTCTGTCGGAAAAGTCACTGGGAAACAGGAATTGGCGCTATCCCGCCCCTGTTGGCTACACACAGGGCCAGAGGGGGGGTAATGAATGGCAATAAACAAATTTGCTTGAATCTGATCTTGACGCGACATAGACTTTTGACTGTCCTTTCGAAGTATTTTCAGTTTTAGTAGATAGCATTTATTCGCCCGTGTAGCTACCAAGGTACCGCAATTGCTTTGGCTGAGAGGCAATCTGTTTTTTAGGCTTGTGTTGATTACTACGCTGTACGTTATAATATTTTTATTAATTTATATCATATTTTTTCATTTATTAAATATTTTTTATTTTCAGATGAGCGGGATGGTATTCAAAAGAAAACTTTCACGAAATGGGTCAACCGACACTTAAAGAAGGTAAGCTTCTATTTTGTTTTTATAAGTATTTTTTTCGGTATTAGCTATTTATGAAGTACAAATTTATTTAAAGTATAACATTTTGTCGCTTCTCTCGCAGTTCAGCAGCCAGAATTTTCTCAGAGTTAGTCTTCTTAAACTTGCTTGTCTTATATGTACGTGAAGTTCAACTATTTAAATTCGAAGTAATTTGTGTTCTTGTTGACTGTTGTTTCAAACGTCTTTCTGGATATTTTTTTAGCATTTTTTGATTTGTTCAATTGTAATTGTATTTATACCTGTTTTTGATACTTGTTCAATATGATGTGTTATATACCACGGGAGGTATCAACTTGGGGCGCCCCGCGCGGTTTCGATTTTATGATTAGTGTAGGCTTGAGGGCAGCCCGTAACAAGTCTGAAAACTTGAGACAGCAAATGTATGGTTAATAATATAGTGCTTAACTGAGCGGTTAACCTTTGTTTAACCTTGAGGAAGATATATCTATATTTTTGGTATATACTATGTTATTTGTATTGTACTTACAAATGTTTTGATTGCCAAAATGATGCATAAACTTTTACGATTGAAATTTTGTGAATGAATTTTTCTTTTACCATGTTTATGATATTCATTGAGTTGAAAATTATATTTCTTACTGCCACCACGATAAAAGTTTGTGTAACCATTTGATGTACGTAGGTATTGCGGGGAGATTCTAACTTATATAGATTTTTTGCTTAATTTCTGGCACTTTTCGAATACTTTACATAGGTTGGGGCTTTCTCATACTTTTCTTTTGCTGAAGGATGAAAAATCCACACCCTGTGCTTGAAAATCTACGTTGCATTGCAGTTTATTCATCTAAAGAGAAATTGCCTTGTGCAAAACTACTGAAAACTCATAAAACAAAAACTCATATTCTATAGTCCTATATGTATTACGATTTTTTTGGTATCACGGTTAACACAATATGTATGATTGTGCATTGTTAGTATATATTGCTTTGTTGTACTTTGTATGATAACATTGCAAACTGACCATGTTCTATTTCAGCACTGGAAATATGCAGAGGTACGTCTTAAGTGTCGTGTTGTTTGTGCCCAGTGAGTTAGTGGTCAGTAGTGGTCACCTATTTGTTCCTTTGTCCCTTTGTAGCTCACTTGTACACATACACACAATTTACACTAGACTGACAAGATTTTACGCAGTTCAGGTTTAATAGTGAACTTGTAGAGTTTGTAGTAGTGTTGTACTTATAGCTGTGTATATAAGTGTAGAACTAAAGTGTGATACAACAAAAACATTTAGACAACGTAAAGTGATTGGGTTATATTGAAGAAAAACGGGAATCGAACGGATCACCTTCTATTCAGCACAGAGGGCACCGCAACACAAAGCAAGGACCAACCCCCCAGAACAAAAAAAAAAAAAAAACCCAAAAAAACACACCCCCCCACCCCCCCCCCCACACAAAAAAAACCCGCCACCAAAAAAACCTGCTCTTTCGATTGACCGTGAGCTTGCTTTCATTTTGATTGTCGGATTCACTAGCAACAAGGAACACATCGATGGACAAAATTTGTTTCACTTCATGTTTATGCACATTTGTTCGACTTTTAGTATGCTGTATATATGTAATATGTATTTAGTCTTTAGTCTCTAATCACTAAAGTCTGACATTTATCACAAATTAGTGACACAGGGATAATAATGTCATTTAATGATTGTTTCGGTGCGACACAAAAAGTAGGTGAGTAATCTCGGAAGGGTCAAAGAACTATGAAACTTATTTTTGGTTACGTTTTGCTCGCATTTTAACTTTTTTTGTCGTGGTGCTTCGGTTGGGTTGATTTCACCAAGTGCTCTTCTAATCAAACATAACTACGTCTTTGAACGCTTCGTGAATTATGCTTTATCACACCCAAAGTTAGGGGGGACCTGGGAAGGCCCAATAGACTCCCATCTAATAAAATTTGACTGTGTTGAGGAGACGCGTCAGTAATTTTTATGGTCTAGCATTTATTTTTAATATTTTTTGATTTCGTACTTTGGATTAAAATTTGCTAGAAATATTACGGTAGAAAGCCCTATAGTTGCACGAGGTGTTTTGGTTATTGGTCGAAAAGGACATGAAAATCCTGAAATGAAAAATGAGATGAAGTTTTGTTGTCAATCGGTCCATTGCCGCAGTCAACCTACATATGGTTAATGCGAAGCTGACACAATTTTTATTGACAATTATTTTTAACTTCGTAAACTTCCTTCGGGAAATCCACCTTTAAAACTTATGTAGTGTCGATTACTTACAGCGATGGTGATGTCCGCTTAGCTTGGAAAATGAGTGAAGCTCACCATGTACACATGGTGTACACTGAGTAGGTACACATCGTGTACACTGAGTGGCGTAGATGTTTTATAAATAACCGGCTGGGCAGGTATATGTTTGCTGTAACGGTGAATCGACCCTATGTTGAGTCTTGTCCAGTTGTCTCCCAAATTTGTGTGAGTCCTCAAAGGCAAGGTGTTCGAACTGAATTCTCTAGAAGCTAGGTAGTGGGGTTTGGTTTGGTTATGTTGTTGAAGAGTGGCAGAGTGGTTCGGGAGGGGGCGGTGGCATCTCCTGGCCCTCCGACCCCGGCCCCGGCCCCCCGTCGTCATGTGCCCATTGTGCTTCAGACTTACTTTCGAACATTCACTTGTTGCGTCTGTCGCTCTTGCAACAACAAGGGATCGCCGGGCACGCCGGGTGTAAGTTGGCTTGACAGGCCGTCAAAGAGTTGTGTGCGTAAACGAATGGCCCCCCTCCGTAACTATGGTTGTTAAGTTAGCTCAGTTTGGCATTAGAATAAGACTATGTAGTTTACTGCAAACTAAGCAAGGTTGAAAGATTAAATTGAGGCTACGTTTAAAGTCGAGTGTTTGGCCTTGTGTATATATGATATAATTACACCGTAATGAATATTCCTTTGCGCTATACATTACATCTTTATAAAACGGAACAAATATATTCAGATTTCACGGTGCTTGTGCTCCACCACGAAGCACTGCACCTAATTTTGGTAAAAGTTAGTTAAGGTAGTATAAAGCTTGTTTTAGTAAAAAGTTCAGTTTTGGTCATCAAACTATTGTTTTTTTACTCCTTAGCAGAAAGTCATTGTCGTTTTGTTGTTAGTAGAAAATGTGAACATTAGAAATAATCATTAGCGTATGAAGACCTTTTTTCGGACATTAGCTAAAGATAGGTACATACTGAAAGTAAGTAGGGGGTCATTCGATTGTGTTGTAATGTGTTGTATGCATATTGCATACTGCATGATGTGTGATCGTTCAGCTTTGTTTAGTGTGGAGTTGAATATCATTGAAGCCTTATGTAATGTCTGTGTGCCGGTTAATTTTGACAAAAGATTTTACCTCCCGCACCTGATTCTGGTGGTGTTATTCTTTTGTTTTAATTCGGCTTTAAGTTAAGACCATAGATTGCTTTGCAATATTGTATTTGTTTGAACCAAATAACTTAGCTTCAACAGTTTTTTGATCTGATAGTGCTAATAAATAATGCTTTTTAACTGTCAGTTGTAGTGTTTGTATGACATTATATAATTAAAATTAATTTTTATAGTAAGTCATTAATAAAAACTACTTTTTGGTGATTTTAGTTTGTAACGCTTTATTTGGTTTTGTTGTGATAATTGATTGCTGTTTTGCTTTTTTATTGTTTTGTGATGTGGCACTATTGTTGTGACTGTTTTGTAATGTAACCTGCCCTTTGATCTCAGTTTGTGGTTTGTTGTGTCATGTTGCGGCTGATATTGTACATTTTTTGTTTGCTATATTCTATACAGAGAATGAGCTACTGTACGCTTTATATGTTCTTGCATATTAGTATCAGTAATGTAGTATATACGTGAAGTGTGTGACTGGAAGCTTCACTAATCTACTTGCATCCAATGAGCTATTACGTCAGAGTAGAGTTGGGGCACATCACCGACAACTGCATTTAAGTTTCGGTTAGCAGTAATCTTTACATTCGATGAGTTTTTAAATTTGATACAACAACCTATCTTACAGAGGCTGCTCCAGGTTGAAATTCCAGGGGAAAAGTTTTTGAAATTTTTAGTAAATTTTTTTCAGGATTTAGTAACTTTTTCTTTAGTATTAGTAACTTGGGGGAGGGGACGTTGTGGTTCCGCAACTGAATATGTCATAGCCGTAACACAGTAAGAAGCTTATTGCATACAGATCAGACAGCACACTAATCACGCTTCACACGGGTTTGTGTTCTAATCAGTTGATGAAGTTGATCAGTGCAGTGCGGCAGTTGCTAATTCACAACCAATGCTACAATTTGGGTTAACGTTAACGCATAGCTCATTAGCGTGGTGAACTCGTTTATAAGCGTTGGCGCCAAATTTTAGAATATGATGTACTTAGAGTTAAAACTTTGCGGCTTATAGTTGAGGATATATATAAGCTTTATAGCCCAGGAAGGAGTACAGTCAACCTTAAAAGCAGATTCATGCTTGCAGCAGTTACGTTTTGTCAGATGGTGAACCGTTGAAAAGTATTCGTCGTGTCCTAATGTAGTAGCTTGGAGAGTGATTAGAGTTTATTGCCCGTTTTACGGACCGGCTGTAAGTATGAATCAACTTTAACACCTGTTTTTTATGTCTCCACTATGATTTGTGATATTCTTGTAGCCCCACACATGTACGTGAGATCGTTTCACTTACGCATCTGAGACCAGGGGGATTCTTTTTGGATTTTGGTAGATCCAGATAGTACATAAAAAAGTGAATTACCAGTAACATTTTGAATATGCGTTAACTAGCCATACGCGTGCCGTACATCATTTGCATGCTTCCAGTAGTTCAGCGGCTACCGCCGACGTGTTTCCGTGTGGATAAATATGGGCAATTTGTTTTAGCGTAAGAAGACGGTGGAAGATTTATTCGTGGACCTTCGGGATGGACGGAAACTCATCGCCCTCCTGGAGGTTCTCTCGGGCACTAGTCTTGTGAGTTCACTGAGAGAGCCATATGTATATACGTGTTTAGAGCTGTTTTATAACTTTTATGTAACATTTTATGTCTACATATTTGTGAAATATTTTATGTACTGCTCAGTGCTCATAAGCTTCTCATAAGTTCTCCCATACATTCAGTTTGTGTAAAGCTTAATGTAAAACTTCTTAAACTAGTCCGGTACTAGTAGTAGTCCTTCTAGAGCCTAGTTTATACTGGGAGCGTACTTTAGACAGCAACAAAACAATCCTGGATAAACTAAACGGTTTGTCAGATTCTAACTCTGCACGTAGTATAGACACATTTGACTTTACACAGCTGTATACCACGTTACAACACACTGAGATAATGGAAGCAATAAAAGGAGTAATTAAGATTGCATTTGGTACCCTTGGTAGAAGATTAACACTGAATTCGTACAAAGCATGCTTTACAACTAAAAACGATTGCAACACTGTTGACCAAGATGAATTTTATGCACTAGTTAAATGGCTTATAGACAATACATACTTCTGCCTTGGCAACAAAATATTTAGACAAACAGTTGGCATCCCGATGGGAACCAGTTGCGGACCAGCTCTAGCTAACATTGTCTTATTTTGGTACGAGTTTAAATACATAAAAAAAGTCACGTCTAACAAACAACGCAATGTTCTTAATGCATTAAGGCATGTATACAGATGCATCGACGATATTACGGTTCTCAATGATGATGGTATCTTTCATACATTACATAAGGATATATACCCTCGTAGTCTAGAACTTAATCTTGTTAACTCTACACCATATGTAGCAGACGTGCTGGATATAAATATTAATATTAAAAATAATAAATTCGAAACGGACTTATTCGATAAACGGAAAAACTTTCACTTCAAAGCCATTTACTATCCTGAGATTAATAGTAATATTTCCAGCATGTGTTGCTACAATGTCTTTAGTAATGAAATTATACGCTTCTCTAACTTATGTAGCAACTCACAAACCTTTCTACAACACACTAAATCTCTGATTTATATACTTAAAGATAAGGGTTATTCGTTTCGTGGATTGAGACGGACTTTTCTTACTACCGTTAACAAGAATGTCTCCAAGTACATAAACTCACATAATGGAATTAGTGTTTGGAAAAGTTTGTTCTGATCTCTGCATGGCATGGAACTAACATCACTTAGTCTGAGGCGACCGGCGGCGAAACCACTTTTATTCCTTGTTTTCCATTTTAAATATTGTATATTCAATATTTTTTATTTTAGTTTTTATTTAGAAAAGTACCCCTAAATAAATCACTATCCCAACACTGCTCCACTGATGAGCCGCCAGTATTTGGGCTAGGTATGGCAGAAGTCGCAATGCACTCTAATCGATAGTATAAGTTAACAATTAATTTTGCACGCTTTACTAACTGACACACCCCGTTTTATAGAAACTTATTTCCCTGTTTGTCTTTTTAACATGGCAAGACACTCCTCGAACATCCTACTCACTCCCAGTACATAAACAGAAAACTACGGGTAATAATATATACTACGTACATTTATCCTTGTAGAGCGTAGTTGATTGATACTAGTACTGAGCTTAGTTCATACTTGTAACTTGACCATAAATTAACACAGATAAACTATTATACATAATACATACAACGTTTTATACCCCTACTGCGCCTATTTAGTTGCTGGGTGTAGTCGGGGCGAAGGTGTCTTAGTATCTTGCTGTAAAGGCTAGATTTTATATATTTTTGGATTGGTATTGAATTCCTAATCTACGGATTGTCAGCAACTAACGTTTTATAAAGTTGGTTACTAAAAGGCTCATTTAATCGGAGTAGTTCAAATTCTTGTTGCTTTTGGTGAATTCTTTGTTGTTCTTGTTTCAGCCGATGGAAACGGGTGAAATGGTGTTTCATAAACGCCAAAATGTGGAGACGTGTCTGAAATTCCTTCATTCCAGAAATGTATGTGTTTCTAGTATTAGATGTTGTGGTTTACAGTGTTAATTTTTTGAAAAAAATAAGGCGCGAGTCGTCGACCGAGAACTTCGTTGTGCCAATCAATGGTGGGCGGTTAAATTCGTCGTGACATGCATGTGAAATTAAAAGGAAGGGGTGTGTATGTACTGTGTACCAAATTCTAAGCAAAAGTGGAACTTTAATTGTTTTCAAGAAATGGCTGTATTTCGTCTGAATTTAGCAAAATTTAGTGCTTTTTTTGGTTACTCGGGAGTGGGGGTGGGGCTGTTCCCAAAATTTGTCATGGAGTCCCCTAAAATATTATTGCGTGACATGTATGACCGTGAGTCTGAAATTACTTCCTAAATTGCTCAATTATTTCGAAATATATTAATAGATTTACCGAAAGACAAAAAATATAAGACAAAATATATAATATATGTCTTCTGTAGTTTTTAACGTAACATGAACTGCAGAAATCACTAATATTCAGTCAGAATTGCGATTGCGAATAAGTGTTATTTTTGCATTTTTGGGATTTGAAGAATTTTGAGTTGTATTGTTTTTTATATGTTATTCTTTTATTTTTTTCTTCAGATTGAGACTGTGAATATCCGCCCTGAAGATATTGTAGCGGGGAATCAGAAGCTCACGCTTGGTCTCATATGGATTATCATTCTTCACTTTCAGGTTGGTCTTTTGCTCTGGTTCTGTTGTCAGATCTTTCAATCTCTCAATTTTTTACCGGAGCACCGGCTTTTTTTCGTGCACTCAAATGGGATGAGAAAGTTACACTCTGGAATAAATAAAATTGTACAGCGGTCCCTTTAAAAATCAGATGCGGCCATCTTTTGATTTGATGTTTCTTTCAATTTGATTTGAAATTTGTTGGGAATAGAAATTCCATTATAGTCACCGTTAAGCTATTGTATAAATGGCAGATATTTTATAATGCAAAGCGCTTTTATAGGTAATGAAAAACTGAAATGCCAGCATAACTCAATTTTATTAGTTCTGTCATAAAACTGTCTAAAAACTGGGTCGACTAGTGGCGGAATAGTCTATTTAAATTTGGGCACGTGACTGTTCAAATAGGATGACATTTTTCAGTTTGGAATTGTTTTTGTTAAAAAAAGTAGAAATAGGTGGCGTGTAGTCTGTGCAGAATATCTGTGTAATTTTGCACAGTAATTGCAAAGCTGTAATTACTCACACTTCCAGGTTTTAGCATATTATTAAACTGTTGCTTTTGGCGCCTTAAAAAACGCCCAAAATTCATAATATAATGTAATAAACATGTAAATTATAAATAGTAAAGAATAAATAAATAATTTACATGTAAATATAAATAGTTCTGTGTTCGTCGCGCGACTGTTTGTGTAATGTTCATGAGCCTAAAGAAGCCTAAAGCACGGTTCATACCCGTCCTTTTGCTTGTCCCTATTGTTTTGTCCTAAAGCAACTCCAATAAAACTACTTGGCTAAATGAACCAAATTTTTGCGTGAAGAATGACAGGGTCAGGTTAAGGGGTCCTTTCTGTTATTCCCTCACCAGTCCGGAATTTGGAATTTACTGAGCCGATTTGAGTAATTTTTGCACCAACGGACTCCTCTTGACCTCAGGACTTCAAAAAACTAATTTTAAAAATATTAAAATTTTTAAAAAAAATTTAGATTTTCAAATTTTTGTAATTTTTTATAATTTTAGCGATCCAAGAGTCAAAAATTCTTGTATGGAACACTTTCCTCAGCTCAGAAAATCAAAAAATTCGCATTTTGTATATAATTTTAAAATTTTAACATTTTTTTAAAAAGTTGAATTTTTTAAACTTGCATTTTTGAAGTCCTGAGATCAAGAGGAGTCCATTTGTGCAAAAATTATTCAAATCGGCTATGTAAATTCCAAATTCCGGACTGGTGGGGGAATAACGGAAAAGACCCAGGTTAAGTTTGTATGCATCAAACAGACCAAACGATTCTGCCAATGCTTCACACCAGTTGACCAAAAGTTATCTTTGTCCCTATGTCCTTGAGGACAAGTATGAACCGGTTATATGTATAGTTTGTAGTTTTATCCATAGTACATACCTATACGCCATTTAGCATTATGCCTTATGATGATCAGATGTTATTACACGGTGTGCGTACGTACGTTATTGACAAGTCGTGAATGAAAACTTAGTAATGTTGGTTGTAAGTAACATTTAGTATTGTTGTAATAAGACATAGTTTGCAGTGTCGACAACTGCTTGGTACCGGCTGAACTGTGGCTGAGGTGTTTTTGTCACACAACGCTGTTATTGTTGAATGTTGCCAACAGAACTGTATCAAAACAGATTCTAGTAGAGATTTGGCAGCATTAGTGTTTAATTCAATTAAAGTTTAGTCGTCGTATAGCTTGCTGAAATGAGCGTTGTGATTGTGAAAATGAGTATGTATCTTCCAAACAGTATACCGCAAGGATGCTAAAAATGTCAGCGAATGGTTGGCGTGCGAAATGACTAGTGGGACATATACAGACGGAATGGCTGAATGATAGACGTTATATAGTGTTTTGGAAAGACCAAACGCCGTAAACTTATTTGGAACTGTAACATAGATATTGTAAATTTTATCTGGGTTTTCTATGGCCAGAGGAAAGGACAGTATGCACCATGTTTGCTTGAGCTTTTTTTTCAGTCGCACGGTGAAAACACTCACATTTCTGTGAACAGTACTTCTGTCTGTAGAACTAAATAAGCTCACGTTTCAGTCAGGTTCCAGCCCTCGGTTTAAGCTACCCAATTTTCAGTTGCATAATCGCTTTTTCCTGTTGCGCCACAGCGCAACAGGTACTTTATACTTGGTTTGTATAGGATTTGCAGAATCTTCAAATAGACATACTTACCTGTTAATTTGGGTAGGTGGAATTTCCAGTGTTAAATAACACTGGAAGACCGGCCTCAACACTGGAAGCTGTGTAATTTCCTACGTTAACGTACACTAGAAAGGCAGGTAGCTCAATGTTGACTGACGAAAAGACGCAAGTTGAGGAACAGGAACTGTAAATACTCAGAATGCAAAAGCTGAGAACCGGTGAGGATTCGAACCCCCAAACTTCTGACTTGGAATCAGATGCTCAGTAAATGCATAACGCACTACCACCTGAGCCAACCGGCCATGGCTGTCGAAGATCTTAGTTACACAAATGTCAAAACCCAAGACCGCTAGGATTCACCTCTATTAGTTTCTTCTTCAGATGTTGCTCAAGTCTTGCAAATTTCTATGTTAACATTACGACATAGTGTATCGATAGTAGAAGAACTGTATACTGCGATTATCTGTTTCACTTCTATTAAATTGTTCAATCGTATTAAAAGTTCTTTTAGGAACAATCGTATCTGTATTCTGTAAGTCGGTGGTCCAGTGGTACAATTCTTGCTTCGGGTGCGAGAGGTCCCCGGTTCGAAACCCGGGTGATAAAAAATTTTATGTTTTTTAAATTAAGCATTTGCGAAGAATAGTGTAACTTGATTTTTTCTGTTTAGAATGCTCTATTTTTGGACATTGCAAACCTTCGTTATGATTTTTTAATTATTTTCAAATTCATGTTTCACAGGAATTTTAAAGAAAACGGGTCGAATAACTTTTGAGACGGGTCCTGTGCTCCTGTGAAGGTCACGTAACCTGCAAACTGCACATAATGACTCCTTTTGTTGAAAATACAGCTAATTTTGCCCAAAGCTACCTGCTACACCGCTACCAAAGCAAAAAAGCTCAGAAAACTAAAAAGTGTAAAACCGACTACATTTATGACTCTGCGTATTGGGGTGACTTGAAATTTTAGGTTTTTTACATTCACCGACCTAAACTGATCACAGCACAAGATTAACTAAGACAATTAATTCTGATTCAAGGCACCGTGTCATATTCTTCCTATGATGCACTCTTGATTTGCTAAAAGTAACTTTTGTTTGCGATTAATTTTTACTGCGCAACAGGCCTAATGTTGTTAAACGTTCACCCTTTTCACTCACTGGATTACTTTTGCAGTAAACTTTTGCTTGTTCCTGTTGTGCCACAGCACAACAGGTCTTTAATTTTGATTCTGGCGGATAACACAGGACTAGGAGTGTGCGATAAGCTTGTGCGTTTGTTTGCTGTGCACTTTGGATCAACTGTGCGTGCGTCACTGCATTGTCTAGCATATATAGAAGTTACACTGAAATCAGTGATCACTTTTCATGTGCGTTCGTTTATCACATGTACTTTACATACCGCGCGCGAGTCACATTGCTGTTAGTATGTCTTGTAGCCTGTATTGACAAACGCTGAAATGTAAATATTGCGCAGCCTTATGCAAGTACTTCATAATATGCAAATAAGCTGAACAGCTACTATAAGAAACCGTAATCTGAAACTTAATCAACTGTGCAAATGTATATATTTTACGGATTTCACTTTTTTCACGGATTCACGGATTTTTCACTTTTCACGGATTTCATCACCAATTTTTTTTCGTTTGAGAGACTTTAGAGCTACTCAGCAACAAATGTGTGCAGATATCGGGATTTAAAAATAATTTTGAACTAATAATGGCCTCATTTAATATTCATTCTGAAATATTTCACTCAGACTTCCTAATGTCATGACTCCTCACTCAACAAAAGAGTTTGTTACCACATAATTTGTTGTAAAATAAAAATAATGACTTAAATCCTCTGCAAACACCAGTTCCTTTGGATAAAACACCTTCAATTTTTTGCATACACGATTTGCTGAAAGAAAAACTGTGGCTTGCATACACATTTCGGAGAAGGATAATTGCTGCACAACAGGTTTTAGCTGACCTCTGGTCAGCTTACTTGAAAGGAATACTTAATATATACTTACTGAAGGTTTTGCCGCAGACTGGGCTTGTTTGGAACATGATCTGAACGTATAACTGTGACAGTTGTTAAACCTCTGTGTTAGTGTTAAATAATGGGGCCTGAATAGTGTACGTATGTCGTATAGGTGTGGATAGGGGGAATAATGAGAAGAAAACTGCAACGGGGAATGATGAGAAGAAAACGGCAACTATATGAACATTTGTCATAGTTTGACAGCTCTTTTGGCAAAACATTTTTTAGTTTTTTGTACTTTTACACCAAATGCCGAAAAGGTTATTTGATGAAAAACTATTTATCTATTATACTTTATACTATACTGAAATGATTTACATGTAATACTCTCATTTAGGACAAAGTAGAGAGATGTAGTTCTTTAATAAAAAAGTTATATACTAGACAGAGAAAAGATAAAACTGCGTATAAGCAATAGTTCATTGTACTTCGTTCAGTTACGTATTGTTACGGCTACTTTTTCGTTCTAATCTTACTTCCAATACCCCCAATCATCTTCGCGATTTTACCCCTCCCCCTTTTCGCGATTTCAGCCCCCCTTTTTCACTTTTTTGTCTGGTCCCCCTTTGGTTTTATGACACCACCGAAAAAATTTTCAACACGTCCCCAGTTGCCCAAAATTACACTAAAATTTCAAAAAATTTTCCAAAATTTTTTTCGAGGGGCTTTCGACCCCACTTCATCAATGCTATAGTGGTGCGGGGAAAAAACCCTATTTTCAACTTTTCGGGTCGTCCTGTGCTCCACATAAATCGGATCCATTAATGCTCGCGGCTGTTATAACGGCCATCTTTCGCCTAATTGTTGCACTAATAAAATGGATTCTAACCACTCACGTTTCTGAGTAATGAGCCTCGAAACCTCCGGGGAAAAAACCCTATGCGGGGAAAAAAACCCTAATGCGGGGAAAAAACCCTACCACTTTTTCCGGTTGTTTTATTAGCAGTGAGTATAAACTAAATTTCATCGTGTTCTACGACTCTTAGGCGGCAGTATGGACTAAAAAAACCGTTTCTCCGACACCCATGTGACTCACAATAATACTTCAAAAATCGACCCGTTTTGACTGGTATGACTTCTGCCCAAATATGCATTTTTTTAGTTTTTAAATGCATTAAAAATAGATTTTTGCGCTTATTACGTTAGAAACAATGGACAAACACCGCCCGCATCTACCATTCTTGGATTCAAGTGGTACGCAGCAGCTAAAGCCTAAATATCCAAAAAAATGTCAAATTTTGGTGAAACATCACCAAAACAGGTTTCGTAAGGGGTATCGGGGTATGGGCCAAAACGACAAAAACGACGTTTTTCGGCCAAATAAATGGTTTTAATGCAGTCTACGGGTGTTCTTAGCCCAGATGCAGGGTTTTTTTTTCAAATCGACCACTGCTCAAAACTTGTTCTTTTTTATTTTTGAGTGTTCTTTTTTACGATGGCTTGTTCCTTTTTACTGAAAGTTTTAAACGGCGTTGTACTCATGTTTTTAACCAAAATTTCCAGTCATACATCCATCTACAATATTGCGTTCCCAGAAAAAAATTTCGGGGTGATGACTTTTCGATTTTTTGCAATGGGTTAAAATGCACCGTGTATCAATTTCAACACCTAAATACGCATTGCAAGCGTAAATCCACTAAGCCGCAGAGTCGCAGGGGTCTGGGGGCGGCAGCCCCCAGAAAAAAATTGGAGATTATTCAATTTTTAAACCAAATTTGGTTAACAGGCTGGGGGAATACCTTATAGATTTTTTAAAATGATCCCCGTTTCCACACGATAATAGATGGTGCACGCACCTATTCACACTTGCTTACGCTTTCATGAAAAACAATTTAGCAAGGAACACAAGGCAATAAAGTTGCAGGGCTCAGCCCCCAGTACGAAAATTTGAGAATTTTTTGTTTTTAGGGTAAATTCAGTCAATTGGAGACGCATTGGAAAACTTTCCGTTTTAGTTTAGTTTAGAAAAAGTTTTATTTAGCGCCGCTCGGTGGGCACATGAAGGCTGCGTAAATTATTTTTATTTTTGACTGCGTAAATTAACGGTCCACTGCGTAAATACGCAGTATTTTACGCCAAAAAACCATACTTTGCCGATAGATTATAATAAGGAATAGTAAGCCACGGAGTCGCAGGGGTCTGGGGGCGGCAGCCCCCAGAAAAAAATTTAGAGTTTTAGATTTTTACGCCAAATTTGGCCAATTGGAGACGTATCGGGAATTTTTTTCGGGGGCAAGAAAAACCAAAGGGGGGACCCTTATGTAAAAATAGACTGGGAAAAAATTTCAGGTTGGAGGAATTCCCTTCACCACCACCCCGCTCCCCCGGTACGCCCTATCCATGTATGAGGGTAGGTTGGGGAATGGATGGCAGAATCGAGAAGGCAGTTGGAGAGGGTCCCAAGAATTGTGGCAAAATTGGGTGTAAATGGCGTGTTTTGAAATATTGTATATACAAAATTTACGGTATATAAAAATTTTCGGGGGGTCTCCATAATTTTGGGCTTTTGGCTGATAGGAAATCCAAAATTTATATAATATAAACCACCTCTTGCTAAAGCTAGTTTTCAACGGAGTCTGTAGTCTCCACAAATTAGCTTCTGACGATCTATTATGTACGTTAGAATTGTTAAGGTGTGTTAAAATCAGGGACTAGCCAGGATTTTGGAAAGGAAGGAGCACCTCGGTACTTTAAAAATTGAGGAAAACGACAAATTTATGCTAAAAATTTCACACTGAAAGTTTTGTATTTTTGTAATTTCAATAAAGTCCCCTAAACGTCAAATCACGCGTCCCCTCCTCCTTAAACCTACGAAAAATCATATATGTCAAATCAAATCATATACATTTACGCTGTTAAATGCTGCTTCTAAACACCATGAAGGACTGCAAACTGAAGAAAAGAATACACTGTTCAGTTCAGTGGCTCTTTTAAGATCCCTAGAGAGAAACCATTAGAACATATATAATAGCTGTCCCCAGAAAATTTTTTGAAATTAGACACAATTTTGGTGCACTGTAGACGTGATTCTGGGGTTTTACACGGCTGCAGCTGGCTGTTCTACGGTTGTTCTTTTTATTTTTTGCTGTTGTTTTTTGGAAAATAGTGTTCTAAAGAACATAATTTGGAACAAAAAAAACTCTGCCCAGACGAGTCAACTTTTGTAGCAACAATGGGTGAGTTTAGCAAAAAATTCTCGCCAAAAAAATAGGGTTTTTTTCCCCGCAATAGGGTTTTTTTTTCGCACAAACTTTGAACTGTCATAGGTCAACCACAACGTTTTTCACTGTTTTCGAGCTTCAGAAGTGTAGAGGAAAGGTAAATCTCTTGAAAAATGCAAACGACCTTGGCCAAAAGTGTTTTTGTGACAAATTATGACAAGTCAAACATCTGGAAAATTTTGTCACTTTGAAACTTTTCAACATGCAAAATTTTGATATATATTTCATAAAAAATGCTACAGGCCTCAGAACTTTACAGAAATTGGTTTGGTAAGTCAGTTTGGGATACGCTTTCCACCTACATACTCAAAAAGGGCCTATGTCTAACGGTTAGGCTAGGAAGCACTAGGGTTTTTTTCCCCGCAAAACGCGTAGGGTTTTTTTTCCCGCACCACTATATGACAAGATGACTTTTTTATGTTTATTTGCTAGTCTGATATGCCTATTAATCTGCTATCTGCTATGACTAAAAATGCAAAAATGCGCCTTGCGACCACAATTTATATATATACAAATGTCTGCAATTATGTGTCACGTGGCTCAGAACTCCGTCCCAGTACCCCACACGGGAGGTGTGTATGGAGGGGGTGTGTGCACTTTGTGTACGAATAAAGGGGGTGCAACAAACAAAGGACGAAAAATGACTGCCCCAATGGGACGAATTTTAACCAAAAACTAAAAAATCTGCGTCAGGACAGGAGGCTGCCGCCCCTAAACCCTGCAAGCTGCAACGACTTAGATTTTACGCAACGTTGCTTAAAACTTTGTTTTCAATGCAAATTTTATTTCAGAATTCTAAAAAAGTTGCAGCTTCTGGGGGCTCTGGCTCCCAGGCCCCACACCCATACATGGGTGTGGGGGGGATTGTTCCCCCCAGAAAGTTTTGAAGGTAGTTCAGGAAACAAAAATTGGTGGCTCACGAAGTTCACGAAGCAACAACGGCCGGAAAAGTTGCTCCGCACGCCCCCCCCCCGGTTGACGGCTCCACCCCCCCCCCGACTTCCTCAGCTGCACATGTGTGCCCACACCCACACCCCCGCAACTCTATGGCTTATTATATACAATTCTTTGTTATCTTTTATCAAAGCCTATGCATGTATATTTTACAGCATGTATATTTTACATTA